>OU015495.1:37060545-37298045 GCA_907164885.2 Dolomedes plantarius
TAACCGGACTCGACTGTATATATATATATACACACTCACTTTCAAAAGTTAAGCACGGAGCGGTAAAATGCGAAAAAATTGACAAGTACTGCTTTGATTAACATGAAATGCTGCAAGTAAGTAGCTCTATGTTTATTCATGAAACAAAACAAAGAATTACATACAAAGGTAAAAAAATATTGAATTTTCATAAATTATAAGTTGACGTCATATTTGCGTCATTAACAAAATGATGTTTAAATGCAAAACAAACAACCAAAACCAACATTAATAGGGTATGTGAGCACCCCTTACCTTCATACAAAGTGTACAGAGTGTGATCATGCTTGCTACGAGGTGATCGACCACCGCAGAGTCCAGTAATCGCCATTCCTCCTGTAGGGCAGTTTCTAAATCTCTGAGAGTGGCTGGAGGTGGGAAATGTCTATATACAGCCCGGCCGAGGGCATCCCAAAGATTTTCAAATGGATTAAGGTCCGGCAAGTAAGCCGGCCACTCCATACGCGCAATCCCCTCACTCTCCAGAAAGTCGTCAATAATGGCAGATCTATGGGGACGGGCATTATCGTCCATTAAAACAAAAGAAGGACCAACTGCTGCAGCGTACAGTTTCACATTGGGGTCTATGACTTCATCTCGACACCGTACAGCCGTCACAGAACCTTGCCTGTAGATGTGCAGGTCGGTGTGATATCCCAATGAAATCCCTGCCCAGACCATGATGCTTCCACCGCGGAATGTATGATTTTCGGTGATGTTCTCGTGCCGATTGCGTGTACCTTGTTCTCTCCAGACCCTTACACGCTTATCGTCAGGTTATAGGGCAAATCTGGACTCATCTGTGAACATAACGTTGCCCCAATCAGACACAGTCCAATTCACATGCTGGCGGCACCACTTTAATCGTGACCCTCTGGATTGGACGGATAAAGGAACACAAACTCGTGGTACCCGGGCGTACAGACCATTCATGTGTAACCTTCAACAAACAGTAGTGGCAGATATCGTCTTACCAATGGCCGCTGCAACCATAGATGTCACACGTTTGGAGGTTGATCTTCGATTCCGCTTGGCTACAACAGCAATATATCGATCTTCCGAGGGGTCGTAACCCTTGGACGACCATCTACAGGTCTTCGGACAACTATTTGGCTGGTTTGGAATTGTTTCCAAAATCGTGAAAGGACGGAATGATGAACGCCGAAGAAAAGAGCAACATCTGGGATAGACTGTCCTGCTTCAATGCGTCCGCCAGCCCGCCAGCACTCAGAATCTTTCATTCGTCTTCTGGAAGCCATAGAAACACGTCTAGCTTGAAAACAAACCCTACGAATGTTCTTAACACCTTTCATCAGGACTTACAAGCAACTACTGTAACCCTTCGCAATGCCGGCTTCTTATACGACAGCCTGTTTTGCATATTTCTCGACGCGAAACCGTGATTGGCTGTTACCTAACATATATGCATACTCCCTTTTACCTTTTCAGCAAATTTCAGCTTCTTTAATTCAGATTGGCTTACGGAAATTAACATTTTCCTCTCCGTGCTTAACTTTTGGAAGTGAGTGTATACATATGTGTGTGTGTGTGTGTGTGTGTGTGTGTGTGTGTTAGTGTTAGTTACACTCATAGTTTCGATAGGTATATACAAAGTGGTAAAAAATGATGTGTACAATTTTGATTAAACCGATTATATACTATATTATATAGTATGTTCTTTCATAATGACAAAAATACATTATTATATATGTTCGTATCTGTTAAAGCATCCATCTGTCTGTCACCTTTCACTGTATGAATGGATAGCATACATATTCACCCGGCATAAATATTTCTGATGGAAGGCATCTAATTCTATAATGTTGATTCGTCTGCCCTACCCGAAACATTCACTTATCTATCCCGATGAAAACGCCAGACTACATTAATATTCATTCACAACAACATTTTTTGATATATATGTCTGGTTCTATTTCCACTTGCATGCATACTATTGTGTGAGTTGACATTGCACTCGATCGAATTTCAATTCGGGCAGTCTGGTCAGAGTCTAGCCGTCAATTTAAGACTTTTGACGCCCTTGGGCACAAGACTGAACGAGTGTCTCCCCTGACAATACTTAGCTGGGGTAATTACTTGTTCATATTAATTTACGAGATTTCAGTCCGATGTTAAAGGGATGACACGAGGACTTGAAAATTGAATTTCATTCTTTGATTTTTAGAGTATATATATATAGATACACACAGGGCTTTTTCTCTGGAGGTACGCGGGTATATGGCGTATCCCTACCTTTTTACTAAAGTATTAATTTGGCTTAACTTAAGCGAAATTTTAAGAAGCTTACGAATCAGTTGTTAATATATAAGGAAAATAATTTTTTTTTAAATTGCGAGTTTTTAGTTCCCCTGTGACGTGATGTGTGAAAACACGGTACTAAAAATACTCCCCTTTATTTGAGAAAACACAGTATATCCACCTATTTTTTTAGAAAAAAAAAGCACTGTATATATATATATATATATATATATATATATACACACAGTGGTACCTCGGTACTCATCGTTAATTGGTTCCAGAAGGCACGACGAGTATCGAGCGGGTTTTTCCAATAAGGAATAATGTAAATTGAATTAATTCGTTCCCGTAAAACAGACATATATATATCGAAAAAACAGTCAGACTGTGCAAGAACCCCAAATATGAAATATGCGAGCACAGACAAATCACAGACGAAATAACGCCAATTGACAAGCGGTTTCACCCATGGAGCTACATTTAATACATGTAACAAAATATTTATTAAAATAGAATAAAAATCGAAACACAAGCCCAAAATAATACAAATTCTATAAAAACAAAAGACGTAGGACAAAATGGTCGCAGATAGTTTATGCCACAAGCATAACAACTGAATTTGCCTATTGTAACGAGCAGAAAAAGGACTCTATAATACAAGAATAATTCCGCGCGTGTGTGTGGGAAGGGGGGGGGGTGCTTGGAAATATTTTAGTGGATCGATAACACGACGTCATGAAGACAGGTATTCTAACGGGAGCTAATGCCCCATAAGGAAGTTTTGTTTCTTAACCAGGAAGTATCACTTGTATACCTTTCTAATATAATAGAGATAATTCGTTAAGAATACATGCACTCGAATATCTAAAGAAAGGAAGAATACGACTTATCTGCGGACGCGAAATGCTACAAAGAATTTCTAATCGCGTCGGAACGTTGAATGATTGGGAATTTCTAGAGTGGACCGATAAAAATCTCGAGTTCATACTTACCAAGACTCGAGAAGACTTGTCATTTAATATTAATGTTATAACCTGTGCGTATGCCTCCACTCATACAGGCGACACACCGGAATGAATATTAACGTTTGAAGCACACTTTTAGACAAGGAGTCAATGGGTATGGCAGATAATGATCCCGCGTATGCAAATGAATCCTTTTTTTTCTATCACATAATGTAAACAAATGTGATATAATATTCCACTTGTAATTGGTTAATAGTTTTTGGCATTGTCTTCGACAGCAAAAGTTTAATAGAATGCCAGAAAAGTATTGTCTATCTTGAGCTAATTGAGTGTGAAAAGATTTCTTATCAGCGTGACCTGAGATACGGATGCGAAAGGTCCGACGCAGCGTCCATAAAGCTTTTCGATAGTGCGCGTAAAAAATGATCCACCACAAACCTGAATATTATCTGTTGAGAAGTATGTATTAGTATTCAAATGCGATCACAACGAGGGTATCACCTTAATGATTTTTTCCTTCAGCAGTGGCGGATGAAGCATTTGGGATGCCCTCAAGCGCAAACTAGTTTTGGAGCCCCCTTTGTTATAAATATTGTTAATAAATATTATTTATTACAGATATTCCTCGACTTACGACCGAAATAGGGACCGAGATATTGATCGTAAGACGAATTTCAAACAATTTTTTTGTACAGTCGAACCCCGTTATATTAAACCCGGTATATAACGAACGAAAATTTTGGTCCCGCCGTTTTCCTACTGTACATACTTTAATTAGTATTGTATCAATTTAATGTAATCGATTTTAGTCGATTTAATTCATTAATGATAATTTTTTACCATGTTTTTATTAACTCGCTTTCTTGTTTGTGTGTGTGTTTGTCCAGTACAAATCTTGCAATCGAATTTTAACTAACTTCCCGACTAGCTAGACATTTGAAACTTTTAGAATTGCTCAGAAAACGATGACCATGTATTTTTTAATACTTGCAGCCATCTTTAAGCAGTATTGAATCCATTTTCAGTTAATTTTGTTTGTAGCCATCTATTGACCGGGACGGGAACGAAATGTTAAACGCAAGTTAACTTCCACATAACTTCATTTTCTTTCAATTTGATGGGATAGTTCATCAAAAATTTTTTAAAAAGTATTTATTAATACATAGAATTGTCAAGTTTATATGATTCAACAGAAAATTTAAAAACATGGTATATAAAAAGTTATTTTTATCTTGTAATTATTAATAGATTTTATCATTTTTAATACATCATTATTGAATACACATTACTACTAATGAGTTATGCATTTTGCGAACTCTAGCATTTTTCTTAACGGTTCGGATACAGCGAACCACCGGATAAAGCGAACAAAACTTTGGTCCCTTGAAGTTCGTTATAACGGGGTTCATCTGTATATGTACGTACATATATTTTTTACTTTCATGTACCCATACGTAATTTAAAATATCTTGTATTTAGAAGACATAAATTATCCTTCGTCATCACTACTTATGTTAGTACAATCCATTGGACAAAAGATATGTTTCAAGTTTTTTGAACAATTTGTGTCTTCCTTTCCTTGTATATTGTCTGGTAGCGAGCCAGATTTTCCAGAATACGACGATTGACACTTGTGAATCTTTCTTCATTTGGATCCTTTGCTTCTAATCGTTGTTGTCCTTTATTAATATAATGAAAAGCTGAAGCCATTTCTGAAGCCAATGAAGGTTTATTTGATGTATCGTGTGAATATCGAAACTATTCCATCATAACATTTTTATTATTGAGTCATAAAGTTTTGCAGTATTGCAGAATATTGCATCATATTTTTAATAATTATGTAATACAAATATGTATGTATTGTACATTCAAGGAACAGCATTTTTGAGAAAAATATAATTTTTTTTTTTAATTTAAAAATTTCGGTTGCAAGTGCGAGCAGTCGTAAGTCGAGCGGTCGTAAAGTCGAGGAATATCTGTACTTATAAAATATTTTCTCACGGTCAAAAAAGAAATTTTATTGGTTAGTTATAAGGTAATAAAAATTTGAACTACGCCGTCTATCGTTCGACGAACGGCAGATTGTCTAGACGAAGATTTTATCTTTGCCCGAGGTTCGCAGGATGTATTGAAGCTGCTAACTTTCAGAAGCCCGTGCTTCTTGCGTCTCGTCTGCTCGATGATCCGACACTGTTCTTCACAGTTAACTCATATTGCACCCCGACATGAAAAGTAACTGAAAAATGCAGCATTTTAGAAAAATCAACTTAAGGCGACAATGGACCATGAAAAACTTTTTATTTATTTATCAACCAATTGCTATGAAATTTTGTATGCTTATTACAGTGTTGTTTAGAGATGAAAATTCTAAATTAAAAAAATCAGAATGTAATTAATTAAGATATTAATTAAAACAAGTTTGTTAATTACTCTATTTAAAAATGCTCCATGTGCATCCATTTTTGTCTCAGATATCTAATTTTCCTTCTTAAGCTAGCTTTATATAGTTATAATAAAAGTTACTAGCAATATTTGATTTACAGTCATATTTAGAAAAACTAGAAAAGAAATCGATAAAAATAGGTCATTTTATGCAAAATTTTATAAAAAAAAATTGTTTTGTGAAAGTTTTCAGCTGTTTTAAAATAGTATGATGAATTGATTACTAAGTTTTATTCTAACATATATAAATAATCATTTTATGAAATTTTATGAAAATTCAGGAAAAATTTTGACGCATGGAACATTTTGAACTTACCGAAACGACATGAAACCTTGTTTTAGGAAAATAACATTTAAAGTTTTAATTTAGCGTAACATTTCTAGTGTTCACGTTTGAAAAAATATTCATAACTCGGTTAATAATGATCAGATCAACATACTTTTTTTAAATTCAAAGCTGATGAGTTGCAGAATCATTTTCTGAAATTAAAAAAAATCGTTTTGGGGACATATTTTTGTCAATCTGAAGGTCCATTGTCGCCTTAAAGACTACAGCTTGAACTAGCATTACAATAAAACTGATACAACTGCCCTCAGGTGCACAAATTGCGAGATAGAGGTGTGTCGCACGATGGGGAACTTCAAACATAATTTTCGATGACATAACCTAGAAATCGCCATTTCTTGACTTGTGTCACTTTCGTTGCCCGGCTGCGATATGATCTTTAAATTTCCCCCATGATTCGAGTCACTTCTTGAACAAAATCTGTAATTTTCGACTTTTCTGTTTTTATGTTACAGGACGTGATTATTATCCAGCTTTATAGAGTCACGTGATTCGTAATCTATATACAGGTAACCCTCCTATAACACGGTAGATAGGTTCCTAGAAAATGCCGTGTTGTGTGAAACCATGTTATATGAGACCCATATCTAGTACAAAATGTGGGGTTACGTTCCGAAAACTTATTAAAAACAAATACTTTTTTAAAAAATTCCATATAAGCAACTTATTTTTATGAAAAATATAAATGTATGTATAACACAAAACGAAAAGAAAAAAATTGTGCGGTCGTGGGACCCCTGTCAGGAACGAAGTTCCTTACGTTATTTTTTCAACTCTAAACGTGATTTAATATGTTGATTTCTATTGATTATATTATTGTATTTTTGTTACGCCAAAAAAGCGCAGCCTTCTTTTATTCAACCAACCAACCAACCAACCAACTCTCTCTCTCTCTCTCTCTCTTTAATTTGTATATTTTATCTTTATTTTTTATCATTTTTTTCAAAGCAAATATGTAAAGTAAGGATTTAAAACAATAAATTCCATTTAATATTTTAGGAAAAATAGTCTTTAATAAATATAAAATAGTGAATTATAAATTATATCTAAACAAAGGAAATCAAATTATAAAGGAAGTTAAAATTGCCCGTAGCGATTGTGCGTGGATTTGAACTTGGGGTCTCTCGCTCCGCAGTTCGATGCGATAACCATTCAGCCACGGAGTCCATTGACAGAAAGATCTTCTGGAGGAGGCATAACTTTTTTTCGTTACGTGGCGATTCCTGTCAGTTCACTCTACTGTAAGCCGCGTAAAAGAACTTCGTTCCAACAAAAAAAAAAAAAAAAAAGAAACAAAAAATATTATTTTCCTTTAAGGTAATTTAGTTTTTAGATGTGTGAAACAAAAATCATGTTATTTGGTGCTGTAGAAGAACAGAGTTGTACAAAGGTTTTAACAACTTTGTTATCGTGTTAGAACGAAAAAGTGTTACAGATTGCAGTGTTATACGAGGGTTCCCGCAATTTATCCTATCGTGTTAGAGCGAAACCGTGTTGTAAGATGCCGTGCTGTAGGAGGGCTACTTGTATATAAAACAGTTCCGTGACTGACTGACTGACAGATAACGCACAGACCAAACCGCTGGACCTAACGGGCTGAAATTTTGCATGGCGATTCTTCTTATAGTGCACTAACAAATATTTCTGAAAAATTCTTCTTAGATTTTTTTTAAAATTAAAATTTTAAGCTGTTTTTTAATATTTTTTTAGTTTGCATTTAAAATAATAATCTGAGGGTTATAAAATTTATATCACGAGAAAGATCTTAAAAGTCCCTTTAGAATGAAATCTTTTTCGAATCTTTAAATTAATTTTCTTATTCTTAACTTCTTTTGGGGAATTTTTAAAGATTATTTTTTAGAATTTAATTTATTAAATGCGGATCACGGGGTTTCTTTTCTATTTGTGGTACTTTAAATTAATTTTGTGTCACGTGCATAACAACGAAATAAATTGACAAAACAAATATTGAAATACGGTAAAAGATAAAATTTAACCACTAGACTCATTGAGATGGAAGGTATGAATTCAATTCAAAATAGTATGTTTTACGAATATTAAACATACAAATTAATTCCATACATTGACCGCTGTATTATATACACACACACACACACACACACACATATATATATATATATATATATATATATATATATACAGGGTGTCCATAATAAAAGTCCCACTTTCAAAAGGCTGCAAAAAAAAAAGAACCACTGGTCAGAATGACTTCAAATTTGAACTGAATATACTGGAAGAAGGGGGAAACGATTTGGCATAATAAAAAAAGCTTCAAAATGTATCAATAGATGGCGCTGTAACATTTTGGAACTTTTTTTTATTATGCCAAATCGTTTCCCCCTTCTTCCAGTATATTCAGTTCAAATTTGAAGTCATTCTGACCAGTGGTTCTTTTTTTTTTGCAGCCTTTTGAAAGTGGGATTTTTATTATGGACACCTTGTATATTTGCCTTAATTGCATGCATTGACTGTTGTATTTAATTTGAATGTACTCCGTAGCGAAGAACGGGTATTCAGCTAGTTATTCATACTTTTATAACTGGAAAGACCGTCTGCTTACAAAATCTAATCATTACCAAGATTTTATTTCAAGTGACTTCAGTATTACACGAGGCCCGAAAAAGTTATTATACGGGTATAAGCATCACGAGTTACTCTTGCGTCACACCCACGAAATCTTTCAATCAACTTGCTCCGATTAGTCCCCATAAGAGGTGTAGCTGTGGTGATGGCCTCATTCATCCCTTTGCTATGGATGATGGGATCGCTAGACACATGTAATGCTCTAAAAACATAAATAAAAAGACTTTTAACAAATATTCTTCTTGAAATGACAAAGAACGTAGTTTACAGACTGATGGGGGCGCTCGAAACACTCGCCACACCCCTGACCTCTGTGTTAGACATAGATATGAATTATGATATCTTGCAAATTTTCTATGCGTTCTAAATTTTTATTAAATTACTCTCGGGTAGTGTTTTTCAAAAAAAGTTTCCAGCAGGGAATTTAAGTCTTGCCCCGATCTGGTAGAATGTAAAACTCATATCGAAAATATACTTATGCCCCCGGGACTTATATTTTGTGATCACATCGAGTTAAATGATTCTATTCCATGTGCCATGAATTTTGCGAAAGTTTGCATGAGTTTTATTAGCAACTTATCAATAACATATATAATTTGCCTATTAAAATCAATTTTGATGTTAGTATTTGATTAGCGCATTAAAAACTTTCCCAGTGTTCAAATCCCCAAAGTCGAATAAAAATAAATAAAATATAGATAAATTTGAAAACGTACTGTGAGATCTGAAAAAGTAACAAAACATTCCTATTGTGAATTTTTAAAAAAATCAGTAGCATTTCAATATTTTAAATTTTGAATACGATTAAGGTTAGAACAGCCAAAATACCAAAAGTATTATGTTTACAGATTATTAAAAAGATAATATAAAATTAAATGCTGGAGATTTAACGTACTTGAAATTTTGAGGCTTAAAATCAAGTATTGCTAATTTATATATTTAAGTTGCTAAGAAAAAAGAAGATATGTCAAATTTGGTTTTTGTAACCTCAACTTCTATTAATTAGCAAGGATCTACAATTAAAAAATTGCTTTCTGCGCATGCTCAGTGACATGTTTAAATCTGGCTTTAGATACTCACTAAGCCCAAGGCGGTATAAACACATTTTGTTCTTTCCGAGGATGTCTCTAGCTCGCTCTCTGCAATATTTTATTTTTAATTATGTTTGTGAGATATAGAATTAAACCTGACGAAAATTGTTTATTTCGCACTGTTGAGTAACCATGTTTCTTTTTACTGGGTTTGACAGTAGTTTTTTTTAAGTTATTTCTCTATTCTTGATACTATGCTGTTACATATCGCTTTAGTATGGAATTGAATCTATATAAAATTTCTTAATATTGTGAATTTCAACATTTGGCAATGATGTGTTGAGTATAATTTGTGCATTAGTACATTTATTTACTATCCTGCCGTCAAGTTTTTACGGACACCAAATAGTATTAATTAAAGAAATAAAAAACATTTCTAGATATTGTCTCAAACTAGAAACCTATTTATTCTTGTTAACAGGTCATTATACTAGTCTGTGGTCTATTTAGCTTTTGTGTAGCAATAAACTTAACACCCGGAAAAAAAAAAAAACCAGCCAACCAACAAAACAAACTCGATCATCCTCTCGATTAAAGATTGAATGTAAATCTGAACTGGTAGCGCAAGTTTTGGATCGTGATTTTCAGTCCTCCACTTTCAACGAAACGCATTTCAATACCATTAAACACATGAGCACCTGCTTCTTTCGAAATAAGAACTTAGATGCGCAGATGTCGTATTGACTATCTCCCAGTTAAGACGCCTCACGAGTAAAAGAATGAGCAATAAATATCGGGCTATCTTCAAATATTTAGAGCAGTGCTGATTAACAAAGCAGTTCGCTCAATTGTCGTTTCTCTGTGAATGCGTTTACCCATTCATTATAATGACTAAGCAGGGAAGCAAACATAGCAGGGAAGAATGATGTAATGGCTCACAACTGGGGCGAATGGCGCTTGAAATAAGAGGAAAACAAACGAAGCAAACTGGAACAATTGGTTATATTAATGAAATATAATTCCATCATCATCAGAGAGACATAGCAAATTATTTTTGGGCTATGAACGTTTTTATTAATTACTATATAAAACAGATTCCAAATGGAAATTCCCAAATTAATTAGCTTTTATCGACCTTCCCTTTAGACCAATTTTCATGGTAAATAAATAGTATTTATTTGGGATGATTGTAAATTATAATACTAGTTAATTCTTAGTTAGGATGACACAACGTAACTACATAAAATAAAGTGGAAATTCATGCATTTTTTTTTCATTTGAAAATAGCCGAAGACGTTGAGTGGAAAATATTTTATTCATTGTAACATTTACATAGTAATATGAAATATATATATACAATAAAAAAATTGTTAAATGTTTACTATTTTGATAAGTTTATAGATCACTCGTTTGGCAATTTCTTTTTTACAAATTAGTTTTCAAGTATATTTATTTTGTAAATTAACTCTTAATGTCTTAAAATTTTAAACATGTATATATATATATATATATATATATATATATATATATATATATATATATATATATATATATATATATATATATATATATATATATATATATATGTATATATATATATATATAAAATATATATATATGTATATATATATATGTGTGTGTGTGTGTAGGTATGTATGTATATGTATGTATGTATATATATACATACATACATACATACATACATACATATATATATATATATATATATATATATATATATATATATATATATATATGTATATATATATGTGTGTGTGTGTGTGTGCATATGTATGTATATGTATGTATGTATATATATACATACATACATACATACATACATATATATATATATATATAACTGCACCAGCGGAGGATAGTTATTTTCGAGGACATGCCTCACATATTACGCTATGCTGTTACACACCTGAAGAGAATGTGTTCTCATGGATACCCATAGCCTTGTTTTCCTGATTTGCTGTAACCGTAATTGCTTTCTCTGATAACATTCTTTTCAATATTACATAAATACTCAAGTCCTAAAAGTCCTCGACTACTTCTTCAAAAATATCTTAAATCTTATTAGAATCAGCAGCTTCTCTCTTTTACAGTAACAGCGTAGTTAACATTTTCTGTTTATGATAAGATATATAGTCCCGAACGTACTTGATGGTAGTTTTAAATACAAATAGAAGGGTACTGCCCATTACATAGAATTGGCTTTGTCGCCGAACCGCCATATTATCAGCCTCATGTACAGATCCCCCCCCCCCCCCGCTTTGTTGAAGAGCAATCCATCACATTCTGAGGCCTCCCGATACTGAGAAGAGAGCTTTTGGGGCAATGACTTAGGTTACACTTCTTTATGTACTTTCCTCTTTTGTGATGTAATTTTATTAACTATTCGTGTCTTGTCCTAACCAATGGAAATTTAAAAAATAACATATATAGATATTTATTTTAAATTACTAAAACAAGTTATTAATATTAAAGTATTAATATTATTATTTAAATTATAATATTTATTATCTATATATATAAAACAGTTCCGTAACTGACTGACACACTGACTGACTGATTGACTGACTGACATACAACGCACAGATCAAACCACTGGACCTTAAGGGCTGAACTTTTGCATGGCGATTCTTCTTATAATGCAGGGGTGCACTAAGAAAGACTTTTGGTAAATTCTTCTTCGATTTTTTAAAATTAAATTTTTAAGCTGTTTTTGTAACTTTTTAAAGTTTGCACTTAAAATAATAATTTGAGGGTTATAAAATTTATATCGAGAGAAAGATCATAAAAATTACTTTAAAATGAGATCTTTTTCGAATCTTTTCCTCCGTTTTCAGATTTTTGGTGAATTTTTAAAGATTAATTTTTAGAATTTAATTTATTAAATGCTAATCACGTGATTTCTTTTTCTGGTAACTTTAAATAAATTTATCGTCACGTGCATAACAATGGAATAGACAAAAAAATATTTTTTTTCTTGCTAAAGTGGCAGACGATTAGACATTATCCAAAAAAATATTAAAATACAGTAAAAGTTATGTTCCTCAAACTGTACTATTTTGACTGTACTATATTCTTTAATATATCTTATTAGATTTAATTTGAATATTTTCTTCTACATTATTTTGTCTATAAAAATATCCGTTACGGCTTTTTTATAAATATATCTTTTTTTTACATCAATTGTATACATTGATCGTAGTATTTATTATAAATATATATACCTATATCTATATATCTCTCTCTCTCTCTCTCTCTCTCTCTATATATATATATATATATATATATATATATATATATATATATATATATATATATATATAAATTAATATATATATATTGGCATTAATTGCATACATTGACCGTTGTATTTAATTTGAATGTACTCCGTAGCGAAGTGCGGGTTTTCAGCTAGTTTTATTACAAAATTAAAACTGATTGTCTGTATAAAATGGGCAGGAAGAGAATAAATTAGGACACAGGTTACGACAGTTAGAAATGGGTTTTCTATCATGTTACGTAGTCTGCATTACCTTTTAATTTATAAGAAAGATGGTGGGCTCATTTAATATGTCGTAGCTTATATCTGTCGACTAAAAACGAATCTCTATAGCAAACCGCTGTCTCGACTGTTTTCTGTACTGCTTTTCGAAAAATATCGCTGACTACGTAATCCACTCTGCACGTCTCAAAGGCAGGAATAAAGGAAAATTTTTAAACAGACTATTTAAACAGGAGAAGGGTAATCAAACTAAAAGGTGCCACCAAAAATGTACTTTGATAAACATAGGGAAGTTTCCTATTGAATAATAAGGAATAATTAATTCCCATTGAATAATGATTACATCAGAAGTATTTAATGAACCTTATCTCAGAATAAACCCCCATTTTTGTGCGTACCGAGATGAACGTAAATTAGTATTCATTTTTGAATAGTGGGCAACCCAAAGGATGGTCTAGTATATCTTACATGTTGACCTATAGCTTATGGTGCCCATTCTTCCGATTCCTACTGTAGAACGGGAAATTTCATACCCCCTTTGTAAGAACGGCCATTAAGAGATTAATTATATATATATATATATATATATACATATATATATATATATATATATATATATATATATATATATATATATATATATATATATATATATATACTAGCTGAAAACCCGCTCTTCGCTACGAAGTACATTCAAATTAAATACAACAGTCAATGTATGCAATTAATGCCAAATAATATATATATATATATATATATATATATATATATATATATATATATATATATATTTATTTATAAAAAAATCATAAGGGATATTTTTATATACAAAATAATATAGAAGAAAATATTCGAATTAAATCTAATAGACATACTAAAGAATATAGTACAGTTTGAGGAACATATCTTTTACTGTATTTTAATATTTTTTGGATAATGTCCAATCGTCTGCCGCATTAGCAAGAAAAAAATATTTTTTTGTCTATTTCGCACGTGACGATAAATTTATTTAAAGTGCCAGAAAAAGAAATTACGTGATCAGTATTTAATAAATTAAATTCTAAAAATTAATCTTTAAAAATTCACCAAAAATCAGAAAATGGAGGTAAAGATTCGAAAAAGATTTCATTTTAAAGGAACTTTTAGGATCTTTCTCGTTATATAAATTTTATAACCCTCAAATTATTATTTTAAATGGAAACTTAAAAAAAGTTACTAAAACAGATTAAAATTTTAATTTCAAAAAATCTAAGAAGAATTTTCCAAAAATCTTTCTTAGTGCACCCTTACACTATAAGAAGAATCGACATGAAAAATTTCAGCCCTTTAGGTACAGCGGTTTGGTCTTGGTCTGTGCGTTGTATGTCAGTCAGTCAATCAGTGAGTCAGTGAGTCAGTCAGTTACGGAACTTTATATATCTATATATATTTCATTCTTGGGATACATGCTATCCCACCCCGTAATGAAAAGGTTAAAGAAAGAAATAGGAAAAAAATCAGCCTTCATTTGGCGACCCAGGCGAGTTGGAATTTCCCGCCAAAATATCACGACACCGTAAAGGATCTTGGTGGCTGCCACAACCTTTCTTTTCCCTCTCGCATCTGCCGGAGCATGGCCAAGTCTCGAAATCTGTGCGCATCGGAGCGTCCACCTGGCTCCACTCTCTCCGAGCCTGGACGGGTCATTAGCGACACCCCATATAACGCCCGCAACACTCATCTAGATACAATAAAGACACTTCGATGGGGGATCTCTCTCTCTTTTTTTCGTACACGCACAATGCGTGTGTACTCATCTTCTTCAGAAATTTCGAGGAGACATTAAACGAAGCCGCGGGGGGAAAAAATGGAAAGAAATTCGAAATTGAGATGCGGCGGAGAAAAAAAAGAAAAAGAAAATAATCACAGAAGAAAAAGAAAGAAAATTTCAGGGTTCCAGAAATAAGTATCTACGTTTTATCAACAAATACCACCGATGGCTGCTTTAGGATTCCCATCATAGAACAATATAGAAAATGGTGGTGTTCGTATTTTTTCTTCTTTGACAGATATGCGAATTTTTTTAGACTCGAGGAATCCAAATGAAAGCGATAACCACTCGTCTGCTCAGACGCATTTTCTCAAAACCAAGTGGAAGAGCGAAAGAAAAAAAATTCGGATTGATGACAGCTTCAAACACAGACGGTTCCATTTTTTAGTTATACTACAGTGGGGGTTTCCTAACATTTTTATGTTCGCGGCACCCTTGAGAATGAGATTAGAATCTTGGGGAACCCTTGATAGAATTTTAGTTTTTAAAATTTTAACGTAGGATTACGTTCCTCCATAACGGTCCTCCGGGAAGCAAAATTTCAGACGCTTAAACTGTCCGTCGTCGCAAGTTATAATTTCGGTAGCGCACCAGAACAAGTCTGTATCGCTTGGGCAAGCAGTAAACAGTTAAACAGAAAAGTACCAAAATGCGTCAAAAGTTTAACATACATATGTATATATATATATATATATATATACATACGTACATCTATATAGATACATATATACATAACGTATACATACGTATGTATGTATGTGTTATGTATATATGTATCTATATATCAGTCTATATATATGTCTATACTAGCTGAAAACCCGTACTTCGCTACGGAGTACATTCAAATTAAATAAAGCGGTCAATGTATGCAATTAATGCCTAAAATATGTTTAAATATATTTATAATAAATATAACGATCAATGTATACAATTGATGTAAAAAAAAACTAAAAAATATTTTTATAATAAAATCGTAACGGATATTTTTGTAGACAAAATAATGTAGAAGAAAATATTCAAATTAAATCTAATAGAACATACTAAAGAATATAGTACAGTTAATATAGTACAGTTTGAGAAACATAACTTTTACTGTATTTTAATATTTTTTTGGTTAATGTCCAATCGTCTGCCGCATTAGCAAGAAAAAAAATATTTTTTTGTCTATTTCGTTGCTATGAACGTGACGATAAATTAATTTAAACTACCAGAAAAAAAATCCCTTGATCAGCCTTGATCTTTAAAAATTTACTAAAAATCAGAAAGCGGAGGTAAAGATTCGAAAAAGATTTCATTTTAAAGGAATGTTTATGATCTTTCACGTGATATAAATTTTATAATCCTCAAATTATTATTTTAAATGCAAACTTAAAAAAAGTTACAAAAACAGCTTAAAAATTTAATTTTAAATAATCGAAGAAGAATTTTTCAAAAATCTTTCTTAGTGCACCCTTAAGCTATAAGAAGAATCGCCATGCAAAATTTCAGCCCTTTAGGTTCAGCGGTTTGGTGTGAGCGTTGTATGTCAGTCAGTTACGGAACTGTTTTATATATATAGATCACGGCACCCTAAAGTGCCGCGGCATAGCACTTGGAAATCATTGTACTACAGTTTTTTACCCTACTCAATATTATCTTATACACATGTACGGCAGGTTTTTTTTAAAGAAATTTCCTCATTGAATGATATCGGGTGAAGGAAATCAGTGCTTAAGAAAGCAGTAAAGGTACATAAAAAACATTCATTTATGTCTATACTAAACTGAATTATCGATGACTTATAGTGCACGTTTTGGGCTGTTTCCCTTAGCAGTGGAAGAAGCATCTGGCTACATGAGCTTGATTTAAAAGTGGAAGATAATAGAATCTTTTAAATCTAAAACAAAGAAAAAAAAGTAATTTGGGAAAGATAAGAAACTGTGATAAAGAGTGAAAATACTTTAGCGTATATTAGACTAATTAGATTGAAATGTCCTTTTCCAGTGAAAAAAAAATTCTAAATCATTGAATGAACTAGTTTTCCCCATCTTCCATGGTATTTGTGCAATATCGAATTCAAGAAATTCGTTAATTTTTATTAACTTATGACCTTCTAATTAATTACTCATATGCAGTTTAGTCTCGCTTTTTATGAAATTTCTTTTCTTTTTCATTTAAAACGTTCCCTTAACAATCCGCTAAGTAGAAATTAATTGAAGTTTCTTTGAGACATTCATTTTTTTTTCCAATCTACTGTTGTCTGTATTCAATGAAATCCCACCGATCTATTTTTAAACTTTAAAAAGTCCGTTAAGTAGAAACTAACTTAGGCTGTAACAACTTCCATTTTTATAGACTTAAGACTTTTTAGTTTCATACTGATATTAATAAAAGTATATAATATTAAAAAGTGTTGCATTCATTCAAATTTTCAAATATTTGCAATGATCAGAAGTATTCTGTGATATTTTTTGAAAACTGTGATATCTGTGCTCAGATGGCAAAATGTTATAAGAAATTTATGTGACAGCAATTCTAATGATTCAAGATGTCATGAAAAATCAGTAATTTGTTTTACATGAGCAAACGTGGTACCAATGTTTCAGAAAAACAGTTGGCTATTACTTACAGTGGTTACAGTAAATAGGAAATATCGGCGAACGAGAATCTGGAATGGGAAAAACTAATTTTTTAAAGAAAAGTTTCTTATAACATTTTGCCATCTGAGCACAGCTATTATATCGATGGCCTCTGCGTCGAAAAAAACATTCTTAGTACAGGAATTTTTTTATGATATCAGATTGAGTTGACGTGTGAAAATTGCAAGAGACTGGGGTTTTCTGCAAAAAATTAGGCTACAAGAAATCTCCGTTAAATGGTAGTTCATAATATTGGGAATCTACTGCAATTCATTTTCTAAGTAAGGGATTCTGAACATTTTTTTATGTTTGCGGCACCCTCGGAAATGAAATTAGAAAATTGGAGCATCTTTATTAGAATTTTCAGTTTTAAGAAATTCTTAAATAGTAAATTAAAGAGGAATATATTTCAGGAACTGGTTGAATTTAATACATATATAGTGGAATTTAAGTTCAAATAAATACTTACGCCTTTGTTGATTTTATTCATTTATTGAAAGGTTTAAGTAACAAACACTAGAATAGGATATATTAACCTTCTCCTTAAGGGGTGGGATAGCATATATATATAAAGGATAAAGTTGAAAGTGAAAAACCAGTATAAGCTCTAAAACTACTTGCAGCCGGGATCTAAAAACATGAAAAGATAAGTATTACATAAGTTTTAGACAGCATCTGTTCATCAGCGGTGCCGATACTGTCTAAAAACCAATGGATTGTTTCTGATAAGTATGATCTAATCAATAAACATACTTAGACACCTTACAATCCATAAGAAACAGAAGAATTGAATAAAAATTTGCTCAATCGAAGAACACCAAGCCTGGTGCTAGACAAAGTTGAAGTTAAGAGTAGGAAACCGTAAGAAGACTGACGTCACAAACCTTGCAACCATGGAGCTAATGGAAACACAGAAGCAGAATTACTTTGGAGACTGTATTATAGGACAAATAAACCTAAATGAATTAGTGTTATTATAATTACTAAGAGTAATATAATGTACACACACACACACACATATATATAGATATCCTCTTAATGCCCGTTATTAAAAAGGGGGTATGAAATTTCCCGTTCTAAAGACGGAAACGGCAAAATGGGCTCCGTTAGCTAAAGGTTAATACAGCTTCAAAATTTGTCACGGGATTTAGTAGAGTATTACACTAGAGGACTACAACGGAAATCGCTAAAAAAGAGCTTTGTTTTATTATTGTGAGACTTGCGATGGATGTTTAGAGCACAAATACTTGATATCGAGCCTTGACGTGAGGGTAGCTAATTCACCCTCAGGAACAAGTGAATCTACGAGGGAGTGGTAACACTGTTGTAGAGCCTCCACTCAGCAGAACCCATGAAAGCAGCTTACACCACACGTACGTCACATACCTGCCTTAACTCAGAGCGAATACACTCTCCCCACAAACATCACACGCCTGCACAGTGAAAGGATGAACACAGCCATGTTTTAGTTACAGGCCAATCGTACGAAATAATTTGTAGCATCATACTGATGGTAGGAAAATGCTTCCGCACACACTGTGGCTGACGTGTTTGCTCGCTGGGGCTGGGAAGTGCTCTACAGTCACCCATATTCCCCCAATTTAAGTCCTCGTGACTTTGATCTCATCCCCAAGGTGAAGGAACCACTCCGTGGATTCCACCAGATATTCTGCAGGCTGAAGAGCGGTCCATTTAACAATTATTAGCAACTTAAAAATGTAAACATACATTTAAATCCCATATAATGGGAAAGTGTTTTTTGCGATTTTCTCAAAATATGATTTTTTCATGTAATGGTACACTTTCTGCAAAATCTGTTGCAAGTACATCTCTGTAATTTTAAAAGTCAATAGAATAAGTGCTGTTGTATCAATATAACCTATATTTTTATTTTTAAACCTTAAGATATTTTTGTAAATGGGGAAAATGTATGACAAAAATATGCAGATTTCTGATAAGTGAAATTTATAATTTTTTAAAATTTTTTAAAAAAGTGTAACAAAGATTTAAATGGGTTAACTTTATAAAATAAACTATGTTTAATCATCACACAAGGTTTCAAGGTAAGATTTTCACTAAATTTTTGAAAAAGTGTTACAAAGTGAATACCTCAAAAATTTCAGGGGGAAAAGTATGTTTGTTTATATTGTTATTTTAAATTTACTTTTCAATCCAAAAAGAAATTTTTTTATCTTAAAATATTCATAACGGTCTTAATAAATTAACATAAAAAATCATAATGATACATGCATATTTGTATAAGGTATGGGCTTTAAAAGAATAGCCCAAATTTCCAACTTCTTAGTTGTCGCAGACGGCTCAACAGATCAGGTGCTGCCAACGGCATCCCGCAGCTTCCAGGACGTTAGCAACGGGTGCTAAACAATGCTGGCTACTACATCGAAGGACTATAAAAGTTTCACCCCCGTATCCCTTCTGTATACTTTGAACATACCTAAATGCCAGTATTAAAGTTCCATCCTATGTATTTATGTCACAGTCTATCGGGAGTGAGAGTCATTCATTCCACTTAATTCTTACTTTAAGTGGGCCCTAGTAATATGTTTTGTTTATCTCGCAGCTTTTGTGGACGATGTCACGGCACCCTAAAGTGCCGCTGCCCACTGGTTGGGAAGCACTGTTCTAAGTAATAGTTATTATATTATTTTCTATACACTTTTAAGGGGAAGTAGTCAAGAGAGATTTTGAAATTATTAAGATAAAGAACCGGAAGCCACGGCTTCACAGCGAGTAGAATGGAGGAGAGTTAAGCAGATGACTAAGCCCAAATCGGATTATAGGGCCAATAAAGAACGAAAGAAGTTTTCCGAGGTAGCCTAGTGGTAGTGCGTTGGCTTTCGGCGCCGAGATTGCTCGGTTCGAATCCCGACAAGTGCATTAAATATCTTCCTGTCTAAGGAACGTGGGTACGTTCAATCCATAGACCGGAAAATCCCTCTTTGAGGTCAGCGAAGGTCGGAGAGGGTACGATCCCCCTTGATGTCGCCAATGGGGTTGCTCGGTCAAAATGGAAGTGGACCAACTAAGACGGACTCTGGCCATTGTGATGCTATTGTAAACCGGAACTGCCCTCTTCAGGCCCTATATGGACCTCACCAGGAACACTTCCGGACAGGGGTCAGTAGAAACAACAACAATAACGAGGGGCACGGTGACCCAGTAGGCAAGAGCAGCAGGCTAGTGATCTGAACGTCCCTGGTTCGATGCTCGTCGCTGCAAATCCACCGCCGTGTTCACTAATGGTGACCGGGGCACGTAAAATAGGTCGTGGTTGCAATGTCCTCCAAGTTCTCAAATTTACCTCTAGAGGTACGGGGCAAGTATTCTGGTTCAAAATGACGTGACCGGTCATTTAGCCAAGTCGGACTCCGACCCTAGTGGGGGTAATTCAAAACAGGAGCCACCCATTTTAGCCCAATAGCCTATTAGGACCTGGTTAATGGAACCTCCAACCAGAGAGCATTAGCAACAACAACACAACAACAACAACAGAAATTTTCATTTTACATTAATGCATAGGCCAATACAGAATTATCAGTTCCCATGAAAAGTTCCAGCGTGTGTGTCAGTGACCCATCGCTGACATATACTTATTGTTAATTCTATTTAACAAAGACTTACGTACAGTAAACGTGTGGATGAAAATACGTAGAAGAACACTTCTACAATTCGACAATAAATTAAAAAGAAAAAGCTGCAAGTTTCGAACTAATTTAAAGTTCATCATCAGGCCGAAGACCCTCCATTGGTTTGGTTGTCGCAATGAAAAATTCACAAAATCGAATAGAAATTGTGTGAATAGCATTTGAGATTTGCTCATTGTGACAATCATACCAAGCCCCTCGGTCTGATGATGAACTACTAACTAATCCGAAACATGCAGCCATCCCCTTTTCAATTTCCTGTGTATTTGAAGAAGTGTTCATCATGTATCAAAGACTGGCGTTTTAAAATGCTATGACCATCTAAGTAAAAAATCCAATGGAACAATCTTCAGGCATTTCATCTAAGAAATCGCCTTTTCAATTACTTCCCAAAACGGAAGCTGCTATTTTTCCTTCAGAAACTCCATCGAAACATTTATCAGAGTGCAACTCCTTAGATGGTTCTCGGAATTTCACCTAAAACAATGACACAATTAAAAGCAAACAATCCATATTCAAGTGATTACTAAATTCCCTATTTGTATATTATTAACAAACTTTTAAATCAGTTCTTTATAAGAAAGACGCACACATTTCCCATTACACCACCGCGCGAAATGGCCGAATCCGAACGCACAACAATGGTGGGAGATTTGCTGGTAAACGAACTGAGAAATGTTCTGCCCAAATCTATTTAAGCAATCATAAAAATTCATCACGACTCCACAAAGAAATGTTCAGATCCATTCAGCTTTTTTGGAGCTAAACGATTCGTAGAAAAAACATCGACAGCTATTCTCTCAAGCTGAAAAGAACTTTCAACGATTTAATGAAAATGTAGGTCACAGTTAAAGATATTGAACAGATGAGAGAAAGAATAAAAGCCTGTTTTTAATATTAAGAGTTCATGGGAAGCCTGTTCGTTAGGTCGCTCTGTTTGAGATAACCTAGTTAGAATACCGAAAAAAATATTTTTACCTTCATTTCAAATACTTTGAATTCCAATTTGAGATTCGGAATTAAGAAAATTATTTTATAATTTTTTTTGTTTGTTTCTCATTTTTTGTTAGGTGCTTGGTTCAATTTGAATTTAGGATTTCTGAAGTACAAATTGAATTTGTAATAAATTTTCGGGCTTTGTATATTGTTAACAATGGAATATGAAGAATTTCTTTTCTACCGAGGAGAAAAGAATTCAGAAAAAAAAGAAATAGGGCTTTTATTTTCTTCTTAACAAACGAGGGGTTTCAATAATAAAAGAGAAAGATAAATGTTTTGTTAATGCTTAATTCGAGAATGAATACTCAATTATTTTTCCGTATTTAATTAAAAAAGTAAAAACAAACTAGTTGATACGCGTTAAAACATGACGGCTAGATAGTAAATGAATGTACTAATACATAAATTATATTCATCATTGCCAAATGTTGAAAATCATAATAATACGCAGGAACAAATTAATGTGTTTAAGTGGCGTCGTGCTTAGTATCTAAAGCCAGATTTTAAAATGTCACTGAGCATGCGCAGAAAGCAATTTTTTAATGGTAAATAATCGCTAATTAAACAGCGAAAAATAAACAATTTCCATCAGATTAAATCTTATATTTCAGAAACATAATTATCATAAATGGCAGAGAGAGATCTAGAGAGATCCTCGGAATAAACGTGTTTATTATTAAAACATGTCACTGAGCATGCGCAGAAACAGTGAGTTTCTAAAGCCAGATTTAAACATGCCACTGAGCATGCACAGAAATCAATATTTAATTGTAAATTATCGCTCATTAATAGAAATTGTGGTTACAAAAACCAAATTTGACAAATCTACAGATTGCAATCTTTCGTTTAAGACCAAAATGAAGTAAATTGATGCAGTAATTTTCTCTCACGGACTGCCCAAAAAGTCGACTTAGCAACTTAAATTTATAGATGTTTGCATTCCCACTAAAAATGACAGCGAAGCAAGATATGTTGGTAGGGGACGCATAAAAACAATTGCCCCCAATGATGCTTCAGTTGACCTCGCAGATTTTCACTCTGCTATGCTAAACTATGGGGATTTTTCTTTTCGGTACATCGCTAGTCCCAAGCTGCTTGTAGTGAATAATATTAGAGACATAAGAGATGCAAAGAAAAGGGGGGGGGGAGGTGTTTTTTAAAATATTGGTTTCAGATGAGTTGCGCGACCACATGTTGATGTAGTCTTTAAGCTTGTAATAATTGAAAGGTACTTCTGAGCTTGCGAAACATAGTTGTTAATGAATTACTCAATTTCGCTGAGAGGAATTAAATTTTGTCGTAAGTTTGCTTTTAACCACATAACAGACGAAATAGAAAGAAAAATAATCATTTAAGGGGGTAAAGAACACATTTAAAATTTTTTTTTATTTATTGAGTTAAAATTTCGAATTTTTTTGTGTTGGTTAACCATATAATTTGTAAATAAAATCACATCATAAAACTTCTCAAAAAGTATTTAAAAAATTTTAAAATTTAAAATTTTTAATAAAAGTGGGGTAATTTAAAATCATTATAACTCGAAATATTATTTGTCGAATTTCAAAACTTTTTCATTTAATTAAACAGAAATATATAAGTTTTAATTTTGATCCACCATTTTTTTAAATATTAATTTTTTAAAAAATTAAAAATATTTAGATAAAAAATTACAAAAAAAATTATGTAACTTATTTTTAAAAAATCATATTTTCAAAAGTAAATATTTTTTTCAAATTTGCTGAATCAAAATTAAATTAAAATAGTTGAAAAAGACATGTTACAAGTTTCAATCATTTATCTTTAACGGTTCTTGACTTATAACAACTTAAAGACGAGAAATGGGGAAAAAATCCATCGTGCAGAAAAACGCACTTACAGGTTTAAACAACGATTGGCTTCTATTAGAATGTTGCAAAAAAATAATAATTTCTCCTGTTCTAATTAAGATAGAAACATTATTTAGACGTCATTTTAAGCGTAAAAGAACACAAAAATTTTTAATGCAATAATTTTTTTTTTCGAAAATTCGAACAATTTTGTGTCCTGGACCCCCTTAAACACAACAATTTCTTGTTCTTGTTCGGAACCCTAGCGAAGACCAGGTCCATATAGGCTACGGGGCCGAGGGGTTTACAATGACACCACAAGGGTCGAAGTTCGATTTAGCCAAGCGCCACCTTAATTTTGATCGATCAACCCCAGGGTGCGGCATCTGGAGGATTTGTACCCTCTCCCATCCTCTCTGACCCCGTAGAAGGACTTTCCTGTCTACGGATTCAACATGCCATATCCGGCCTACACACTGATGTAGTTAGTAGCGCTTGTCGGGATTCGATCTGAGCACCTTCAGCACCGAAAGTCGACGGTCTACAACTAGGCTCCCTCGAACAAAACAATTCCTAAAAAGTGCTGACGATTGCTTCATTATTTCATACTAAGTCACCGATGTTAAATATATAAACCAACAGCAGAATATATGAATTAGTGAAATTTTAGTGGGTTTGCTTTTAAAGTTCAAGACAATCTTCAATCTTTTCTAAGTATTTTCCAGAAAATAAATCTATAAATATCTAATAGAATCTGGTAAAACTTTAAATACAAACCTATGATTACTTTCTAGACTAGAAAAAAGAAGCAAAATGAGTTTTAGGAGTACTCATAACCCAAATTTCCTCTCATTAATTGGAATCGACAGTTTTCGAAAACAACATTTGACGAAATTCAATTCTAAAGTAAACATCATTTTTACGATAAGAAAGCAGCGAAACGTGTCAGAAAATGTTTTACCCCGTTTCTGAAGTTTTAAACTTACACTCTTCAGAGAATGATAGTCGACAACCCAACTGGAAAAATAATTATATATACAACCTGGAGTGAAATGCTTATATATTCGAAGATAATTAACAATCTCGGTGGAAAAAAAATCGACGGTTATGCGGAATTTTTACCGAAATGATCAAACTGTTTGCGCTTTTGTTGCCGAATCGAATTCCAGATTTACTTTCAGGCGGAACGGTTCATTCATCAGAACAGAGCAATAACATAATAAAATCAAAAACGAATTTCTTAATCAGTTATGTGATGCAGAACTAATTAAAAACAACTTCCATTTCAAAAATGATCATCAGGTTTCAAAACATCAAGGTTTTGCAGAAACAAAAGCATCAGTCTCATCATACGGACGAGCAGGTGTTGTTCCCATGACAACGGCATAAACGGAGGGCTGGGGGGAAAAATCTGTCTCTCGCTCCTTTATTTAAAGTGTTAAATTCGGCTTTCAATTAAGTGTCGTGTTGAATCTCATCTCACGCAATACGGCATTCCGACCTGTTTTTTTCTTTTTTTCGTTCTCCTCAACCCTTTCTCTGCATTATTCTCGATCAGCAGACCGTAGAATTCCAGAAACGCCGACTTTAATTAATGCAGCTTCTCTGCGAAAGACATTGATTTCTCTAAATGAAACAGGAGTAGAGTGAAATGTAATAAATTAGCAACGAGAAATATTTTTCTTATTGTTATTATCAGATGCAAATGGATCGTTTTTATTTCTTGTGAGCTGTTGATTGAAAAATAATACTTGCCACGTTAAAATTCCATTGATATGAAAAAAAAACATTCCTTCTGGAGGGATCGGCAGGAAGGTTTTATCAAATGCTCATTACATCGAAAGGATATTCATTTTTCGATTTTTGTGTGATTAGAAGTGGAAAAGAACGTCGGGTTTTATTCCTTTGGGATTTCTCTGACTTTAGGAAAAAAATATTCCTTAATTTCCAAAGCTATTCTTTTATGTCTTAAGAGATAACGCTGAAAGCTTAGTCTTAGGTGGAGGAGACATCGCAACGCTGCCTGACCTTTGCTTAAATCCCACTCCAGTACACTCTATCATCAAGCCTTCCTCGATATCCTCTATGAGAGGTTCCAACCCACGTGACTGATGTAGGGTAATATAAGGTGAGTTTCCCTTCGACGAAAACTTGGAGCTCCTGTTCTTTCGTTCAGCTATGGGTAGAAAGCGCGTGTTTCAGTGAAACCACAATTTAACCTAACTTTCTACCCAACCCCGTGGAAGGAATATTTACATCTGTAGACAAAAACTGGACTTCAGTGCGAAATTCTCTGAGATCAGCCCACTTCTTTTGCTTGGAGACAGCAGTCAGTTGTGAAGTCCTTTCAATCTGCTGAGCAATGTTCCCTAAAGTTGCTTCAACGAGTTTTCTCACTTATTTCGTGGTCCTTATGTAAGCAATGAAATAGCATTACTTCCGTAGGTGAAATAACCGCCACATTCGTAAGTCGTTGCCTCGCGATAAGCAGTATTTTTAGTTTTTAAAAGTTCAAAAGTATTGATATTCGTTATATTTAATACCCGTATTTCTCCTTAAACTGATTTGCAACTAGAAGAAATTTGACGACATTTTTCCTAATTATGCAACGTAAAGTAAGTGATGAAATTTTCTCTGATCAGAATAAGAAATTTTTTTTCATATTCAGAGACAGATGATATGAATGAAAAAAAAATTTTAAATTCATTTTGAAGAGGCTAATTATAAGCTGATCTGCGTGGTGCAATATTTAATGACTTCAATGTCAGCAATTCAGTGAGAAATACATGCAGTGCTTCGCTCAAAACGTTTTTAACATTTACAAATGTTTGTCGCACTTTTTGTTATAGAATATATCACTGCTATTTGCATTGCTGATACAATAAAAGTGTATTTGATAAATAAAAAAAAACAGAATAAACGACATCGAAATTTTGTGCAATGTTATGTCTCCCATACATGTTTCTGGTGGTTTTTAGGCATCAACGAAGCCCTTTCGATTTTTCCAATAATTTACTCTTGACATTAACTAAATCGAAATTATCGAAATTTTTAACTTTCAATATAGTTCTTCATAGTTCAGAGTTCAATGATCTGGGCTCTTAGAAATGACTGCAAGGCATTACGTACAACAGTGGCCATTCGAAGAAGCTAGATCCACTATGAAAAAGCAGATATCCAAAGTATTTAGGTTTATTATCAATTTTAGAAGTTTACTTCAAGGGTAAATAGCATGCACGACCACCGCACATTTCAATGCTCTCTAGAAAGGGCAGCAATTCCAAACTAGTTAACAGTCCATTCCCAGAGATGTTTACAACTGATCCCAAAGGTGGATGAAGACCACAAAAGGATTTCTCGGAAGAGATTTGCATAGAGCGCTTTTCTTGCATTGAAAACACTCCGAAAATATATGAAAGTTTCTTTTGAAAATGAACATGTGGTCCTTAGCCGTTAAATCCAGACTATTGATTGTTTTTCAGCGGTTTTAAATGTCGCGCGTTAAAGCATAAAAAAATACGTATACAAAAATGCAATAAGATTATTTTATTCACGACGTTGACGTTTTTCATCTCAAAAATTGGAGTTGGAAAATTACTCCTTTTCCGGCTTCTGTCTTTTCATACACTGTGGAATGAGGGTAGAGTAGGTTTTCAATCGGCGTAAACGTTTTGTAACACAATCGTTGCCAAAATAGAAAGAGGGAATTCATCGAGAAAAGGAATTTAAGCAAGCTATATGGGGCATGTTATCTCTTACTATGCAAGGAATTCCGATTTATTTATGCTTTTGCATTAATAAATAAGCAAGAGCTGTCCTGTTTGTTTCATAAAATTACATCAGCGCAGACAAAGCAGTGACTAAAACAAAAATGTATAGTTCAGTTCCAGTTTGAATTTTCAATATAAGCTTTTCTCTCATTGTTGGAATGGTCGAGTGGTCAGGACGCTGCTTTTGGAGCCCATAGCCCGGGTTCCTTTTCTTGTGCAACTTACTCTGTCAGTCAATGACAGGAGAGTTTTAAAAATTACTTTGTAACGACCCCCGTACAATAGCGAATTTTTTGCGCGGGGAAACTCCGGGAAGAACAATCAACGCGCGGTTTGTGTACATAATTGATTTGGACGGCTGCAGACAGACCGTCGTCTGGCGAGATAATGGCCGGAAGTGCTACCGACAGCTCACAGAACAGTTCGTCAGCTACAAAAATGAAGTTGCCGACCGGAGGCCCCTAGTCGCCAGGGAACATAACTGAATAATGAAAGGCTGCGTTTTCCAGACCTTTCGAGAACGTTCAGCAGTGATATATAAAGTCGCCGAACGCGAGTTAAAAAGAAGTCAGTGATTGAGAGATTAAGTTATTCAGAGTGACGCTGGAGCCGGATACAAGGGGATACTGTCGGGCTTAGATAGATTGAATGAGCTCAGCGACAACTCAAGTCTGACCTTCCACGTCGATGCAGTGAACCTACGAATTTATTTTTTTTATATACTATATTGTAACTATACTATATTGTTTACTATATTGTAAATAGTCTGTATTTAGTCGAGAAATGCAATTAAAGCATAAAATACAAAAAGGCTGGCAGTCTTTTATTTAAGGCAAAGTCAATTACTATAGGAGTGAATCACCTAGAAGCAATGGATGCATGCAAGGGTTGGAATAAGCAAGGAATACAACGCATTGACCTTACACATACATATATTAGATAAGCCAAATTTCAATTAACATGTCAGAGCTATAGTATTACAATCAGTTTTATATTAACAATTTTGACGTACAATACCCAGAAGCAGAGGCAAACTATAGAGTCAAATATAATTTTTAGAGTCTATCGGGGAGGCACTTACTATAACGGATGTATGCAACGATGATCGTAGCATCGGCGACCGGGACCCAGTATCATCTCCCGTGTAGGAACACGTTGGCGGGATATTGGCACTTCTCCACGGCTATGGGGCAGACGAGAGCCTCCGACATCTAACTCTCAGGAACCCAATCTAAAAAACGGATCCTTCTTTTTTTTTCTTTTCGTCCTTAGCGAAGCTGTTGTCCGTTTACAGGGGGGCCATTCTAGCACGCCCCTCACTTTCATTGGGCAGTGGGCTGTTTCTCTTTCAGTGGTTCCTATCCCTAATTGGTCCTTTATTATACCGCCTCTGTCGCCTCTGTCCATAGGCTATGTAGTACCTCCCCCCACATACGTTTATTTTGTAAAACAACTTTGATTCTTCTCCTCTGACGTTTTTACTGTGAGCCATAAAATAACGACCATCCATCTTGTAAAATATAAACTTCAGATCGCTATCACTGGCCACACCGACAGCTATTCTTCTATTTTTTTATTGTTTTACAATCCTGTATTTACCCCTGCCTCTGCATCCTTTCTGATACATTCTTTATTGTCCACACCCCGTGGGAATTGCACCATTTTCACTTCTACAATTACAACGTGTATTGTTTAAATTATTATAGAAAAGGAATCATAAATAGAGAATGCTCCAAAAAGAGAATAGTTCTCATACTCAGACTACCAAGTAACACGGAGAGCTTTACCTATCTGAGCAGGTGGTGAAAGAGTAATACCACACCCGCTTGGTGTGTCCGCTCAGGTACCTTTGAGGGCCAGTTCGGTTCTGGCCACTCCTACGCTCGATTTCCATGTAGGGGTCCAGTGGTGGGAGCGCAACCGTGCCAAGGGGGATCGCAAGCCCACCCCATCCAGGTACCGGCTCAAAAGAGAAATTAGAATCTATTAGCGATATGCTGGTCGGGAAATTTGTATAAATAACGGTAGAAGCTATTTATAACGCTGACTTTGAAAAGGTCTATCCATGGCATTATTTCGTATTTCGGTGGGGTTCCTCATTACCAAATAAAAGATATTTCCGAGATTGTCTACAATATTTTTTTTCTTTCGTAGAACAAATACAGAAAATGTCGAAATGAGCTGTAAACGTCTTAACCCCAACGTTTTTCTGAATTCGGGCGATGATATAATAACTGGGGCGCAAAAAGCAATGATTGCAAGATTGAATCCCACGTCCATATGGGTGTTTGAAGCCATTCGGAATCAGCTTTAAGCATTTTATTTATTACAAATTGATAAGCTAAGGAAGATTGTCTATGACGCCATTTGTTCTCAGTAAAGGGCGAGACTGCTAGTCATTCATTTAAGGGGGCAACGTATAGCTGGACCAGCAGTATCCCCTATGGGCCGGTCCCGTAATTTTGGTCAAGTGACGAGACCGGAACACTTGACGCCGTACTTCCAGAGGTAAATTTGAGAACTTGGAGGAGATTGCAGCCACGACAGATTTTGCGTGCACTGGCCACCATTGGTGAACACGGCGGTGGATTTTGTCAGCGACCGGCATCGAACCCGCAACCCTCAGATCACTGGCTCGATGCCTTTGCCAACCGGGACACCGCGTCCCCACCTTTAAGCAGTAGGTCCCGACCAGTTTAGCGCTAGAATTGCTGAAAACGACCGTAGCGTTCCAAAAGAAATTTTCAGGTTTTCCGAGTAAAACAAAATTTCATTCGTCTTTTGAAATTATCAGCCAGTAATTTTAAAAGCTAAACCAGAAAATTTCAGATGAAGCCCCTCGGTTCCTCTGAAGCCTACGAAAATTTCCTGACAGCTTTTAGAAGAATTCACCTCTTTTTCGCTAATCCAGAAAAATTTTCCACAACGTATAAAATTGTTCTCCCATTTTATTGGACTAAACCTGAAAATATCCCACAACACTTAAGACTGTGTATATCTCTTAACATTTTCCGCACAGAACCAGCTACTCAGTTTCTGTTACTCAGTTTTGAAGATTTGTAATTCCTATTTTTATTTTCCCTGCTCATGAAGAGAATTTACGATCACGTTTAAAGTTGTTTGACTTATTTTTCCGACCGAATCAAAAAGTTGTCGATTGCACTTATAAATTTTTATTGACGGTTTTTCCAGGAGTAAACTAAAAAGTTTCCGAATAAATCTCAGATGAAGTGATCTGCCCTTAGATTCTAGCAATTATTGCCGTGACTGACGTCAAATTCACGCCACTATACATCATTTTGATTTTTGGGGGGACCTTTTTTTATAAACTGTCTAAAAACTCAAAATTCTCCGAACTTTTTCAACATAAACCTGGTTTTTTTTTTCGTAGGATACCCCTCTCAATATCCCCCCCCCCCTGCTACTTGGACCCTGTAAAAAATATTCAGACTCTCAAAACTATCTTGAAAATCGTACCTGTTTTAAGTTAGGAGAATTTACAGGAGTGTTCAGTGCAAAATTTTTTTAAGGACATTAACGTTATTGTTAATGTCTTTTCTAGCTTATGTTAACTTGATATTAACTAGGAAAAGTTTTTTTATTTCCTCTGTTTGCTTGTTGTATTTCAGTGGCATATAATAGTGCATAGATGTATGTGTAAGTGCTTTTGTTTTAACCTTTTCCTTACGGGGTGGGATAGCATTATCCCAAGAAAACGGGCTCAAGAATGAATGAATATGTATATATATATATATATATATATATATATATATATATATATATATATACACTGAAGTGCCACTGAATTAGGGATAGCAAAGCCTATGCAAATTGTGTAGCGCTGCGCATCATGTATGCGCAAGTGAGGGCGCTGTGGTAACTGCATATATAGCGCGTACTGTGGTTGTTCTGAATTAGTTTGTTGGAATTGTCAGTATGGGTAAACTGCCTGATTTAGACGCTTTCGATCTCGGAAAAATCGTAGGTGCACGACGCGTGGGCCATTCAATTTTCGAAATCGTCAGACAGCTAGGATTTTCAAGGTCGACAGTGTCAAGAGTATACCAAGAATACATGGATGGTGGAAAAAAAACTAGCGATCGGGCAAACTGCAAAGGACAATTAGCCTTGACAGTGCGTGGTGAGAGACGGCTCAGGCGTGTTGTACGTAGCCAGCGAAGCCAAACATTAGCTCAAATTACCACCCAGTTTAATGACGGTGCCAGTCGTACAGTCAGTAAACGGACTGTGCAACGTTCGCTTCACCGTATGGGTTTCGAGAGCCGTCGACCTACGAGAGTACCATTGCTCTATACTCGCCATCGGGCTGCACGTCTTGCCTGGGCAAGAGAGCACAGAGACTGGAGTGTAGAGGACTGGAAACGAGTAGCATGGAGTGATATGTCTCGATTCCGACTACTTAACGCCGACGGGAGGCTGAGAAAATGGCGTCAGTCGCATGAAGCCATGGATCCTGCATGCCTGGCTGGAACTGTACAAGGGCATGGTGGCTCAATCATGGTCTGGGGTGTTTTTTCGTGGCACAGTTTGGGATCTTTGGTGCGTGTACCAACCTCCCTCAATGCAATTCGGTACGTAGAGTTGCTGGGTGATCACCTCCATCCGTTTATGCTGTTCTGTTATCCGCACGGTAATGGAGTTTTCCAGCAAGACAAATGTACCTCTCACAAGTCCCGGTTGGCTACTGGCTGGTTGGATGAGCATTCCTCTGACTTCTCTGTCATGAATTGGCCACCTAGAAGCCCAGACTTAAATCCTATTGAGCATCTTTGGGATGTTTTGGAACAAGGCGTGAAAGGCCATCACACAGCACCAAAGAACCTTACTGAATTATGGACAGCTTTAGCCAATATTTGGCAAGCCATTCCCGTGGAACGTTTCCAGAAACTTGTTGATTCTATGCCTCATCGTGTGGCAGCCGTTATCAAGGCCAGAGGGGGCCCAACTCGTTACTAGGTAGGTATCCCTAATTCAGTGGCACTTCAGTGTATATGTATATATATGTATATATATATGTATGTATATATATATATATATATATATATATATATATATATATATATATATATATTCTTGTTGTATGTCTCGTATATATATATATATATATATATATATATATATATATATATATATATATATATATATCTGTGGCTTGGTAGAAGAAGTGCCTATGTCAGTTTTTTCCAAGATGACTTTGTTTGCTTATGTCTCTGTAAGAAAATATTATTTTCAATGTAAGAAGTACCCAAGTCTGTACAATGCTTTAAAAGGGTTTTCTAAACCGTCGGACAGACTTGGGTACTTCTTACATTGAAAATAACATTTTGTTCAAGAGCAAACAAAGTCACCTTGGAAAAAACTGACTTAGGCACTTCTTGTACCAAGCCAAAGTATATATATATATATATATATATATATATATATATATATATATATATATATATATATATATATATATATATATATATATATATGTGTGTGTGTGTGTGTGTGTGTGTGTGTGTGTGTGTGTGTGTGAATGTGTGTGTGTGTATAACCCTCCTTAATGGCCTTTCTTACAAAGGATGTATGAAATTTCCCGTTCTAAAGAAGGAATCGGAAAAATGGGCCCCTAAGCTAAATGTTAATTAAAAAAAAGTTATTGTTGTCGCAAATGGCCCCTGGCTATAAGTTCCAGACCAGATCCATAGAAGCTTTGCTGGCTGAGAAGTTCGGCTCCGGTTTACAATATCACCCCAAGGGTCGGAGTCAGTCTTAGATAGGTTGACCGAGCATCCCCTAAGACGAGATCTGGAGTATCGTACCCTCTCCCACCCTCTCTGACCTCATAGAGGGAATTTCCTGTTTACAGATTTAACGTGCCCATATCCAGCCTAGAAATAAACTTTTCGGGATTCGAACCGAGCAACCTTGGCTCCGAAAACCAATGCGGTACTACTAGGCTACCGCGGTCCCTTTAAAGACGTTAACCGCACTCATTTGTAGAAACGACACCTTTTTGAATTTAGCCATGAGTGGAACAAATTTCTCATTCCGGGAAAATGATATGAACTGTAAAATTGCGGTTGAACATTTAGAAGCAATATATTGAGCGATTTTATTTTTCTTTTCTGAAAAAAGACTGTTGAGGAAAAAAAGTTTCTTTGCCGGTAGTAAGTCCATCTCTTCCACCTGAAGTTTAAATTTTTTTTGCTTCGAGCATTGCTTTCCAGCTAATGACTATTATAAACGAAAAACAAATTACCTAAAAGTAACTAATGGAAAAGGAATTTTTTCCCCCGGGCAATCCTGTTTATGCCTCGAAATCCCGTAAAGAAATAAATAAAAAAAACTGTTTTTCTCATGTCATTACTAACAGGGTATTCCTTGTGTAGAAGAACGTTTAAAAGACGAATGTTAACCAAGAACAAAATAAAAACAACTTCCAAAGCTTTAAAAGATCTACCGAGAAAAAAAAAAAAAAACTAGCTAGTATGAACTAGTGGGAAGGCGAGTAAAAAAGAAATAAGATTTTAATCCAAGAATCTACCTCTGATTTTCGGACTGTTTTTTTTCCCCTACACATTCCCTTGCGATCTAGAAATTGTATCTAGATGTAAAGGAAAAAAATTTCATATTTCTACAATTTTTTAAATTTTTAAATGTGTAAAATAAAATAATTCCTTTTCGAAAAGAACATTAAAGAAACACAACTGTGAAAATTTATTGCATTTTTTGCTGTACGACTCGATACAGTTTTTTTTCTTCTTTTGGGTAGGAGCATCTCCTAAATTAAATCAACAAACACAGTATCTTTATCCCGTGTGATAATAAAGGAGAATTCGATATAGCGAAGATTTTAATATGAGAAAGGTAATTTTTATCAAGGGAACCTCTCCTTTCCACAACCTTTTTTTTTTGGTGTGCTTTTACCTTTAAACATTTTTTTCTCTAAAATGTGACAACGAAAAATGCCATTTAAAGCCGGGTTTTTCCCCCATTATTTTATAAATTTTCTTGGAAAAACCACCGGAAAAATAAATTGGTAATATTTGCTTTAAATAAAACATGTTCTATCTAGTAAGTTAAAAAATAGTTTTACTTATTTATCACGATCCTGTTCTCTGTCAGACAGTATGATCAATTTTCTGTATTTATGTTTCTGTTTGAAAAGACAAACTTTATAAATGTCATGTATTTTGTAACACCGATAAAAATAAAAATAAAAACCCAGGGAACTGATCTTAAATAAGACCTGCCGTCTCGCCTAATTTGAAAAAATAGATTCGCATTTAAAATACAGAACTACCGTAAAATCAAGATGCACGGAGTTTGGACGTTCTAAACAGAGTACTTTCATATCACACATTTGAAAAACAAAAGAAAAAAATTCAGGTTCTCTTCTAACGAAACTACCGCGGTTTATTAACGTAGGATTACTTATCGTCGCTTACTTCTTTTGTACGTGTATATGTATGTATGAGTAATGCATATATGTATCTATATATATGTACGTGTATATATATATATATATATAAAATAAAAATATATAATAAAAAATATATATATATATATATATATATTTATACATATATGTATGTCAAAATTTTAACGCATTTTGGTACTATTCTGTTTAACTTTTTACTGCTTATCAAACCGATACACTGGGTTTAGCACGCTGCGAAAATTATAATTCGCGAGGACGGATGGTTGGACAGTTTTAGCGTCTGAAATTTTCCTTTCAGGAGGACCGTTATGGAGGAACGTAGTGATACGTTAAAAAACTCAATATGCAAATTATCTGCAAATTTTAATTTTGGAGTATGAAAAAAGTTCTTGGGTTAGCTTTTTTGTTCGATTTAAGCCTCCCAGAAGTTTCTTTCTAAAGGGGTGCCCGAAAGTTTCCAAATCTCAGTTAAGGTACTAGAAACCAAAAGTAAGGTACTAGAAACCGACACGTGGGCTTGTGGCGGCCCAGTGGTACAGCGCGCTGGTTTTCGGTGCTGAGGGTGCTCAGATCGAGTCCCAGCGTTGCGCCACGAAAAATGCCTCCGTTCGTGTCGTCCTTTCATAGGAGGTAATGCTGTCCGCCTATATGGTGCCCCCACAATAAAATGGACAGTAAAACTGCGGCGTAGTAAGGGCCAATGTTTGAATACAAATGCCTCCGCATTGGATTTAAAAAAAAAAAAAAAAAAAACACGTTTGTATCTCATTCAAGCTCGGAATAGAAATAAGTTGTGCCAAAGAAGAAGTTGTTTACAACCGAGAATTGATATGACCAATATCTGGTTAAGCTATAAAAATGTATACTTGAAAAGAGAACGACTCATATTAAATCACTCTCCTTTTCTAGAGGAGACATACAACAAGAATTTAATTCATTTTTATACATGGACGTTTTATTCCTCTGCTCGGATTCTTCGACAACAAATTCGTTTACAGTGGTTATGATTGCCTCGCGAAAAAGAAAAAGTTTCAAAAGCAAAGTATTATTAAAAGGAATACGATTTCTTTTCTCGCAGAAGTTATATTTGAGGACATGAAGTTTGGATTCAAAGGCATTTTAGCTTCGAGCCACGTAAAAATTGCGGCGGTATATTGCTTCCCAAGCACAGAAATGTTTTGAGGCATCATATTTTGTGTGTGTGTGCATCAATTTATTTATATTCGTAAGTTGAACCGTAGTTGAGAAAAGTTTGTCGGACAGTCTGGAGAATAAGGTTACAAACAACGTTATTTAAAGGAGATAGTCAACATTTGTATATAAAACTCAGTGACAAAGTCTCTCAGCGTGAAAAAATGCATTAAATTGACAAAATATACATATGGTAATGCCTCACTTGCGAAAAGACTTTGACGCATTGGCTGCCATACATACATACATACATACATACATATATATATATATATATATATATATATATATATATATATATATATATATAATATTGATGCCAAAGAAGAAAATCAAGCAAACTAACTTTTATTTACATAAGATACTAAGACATGACTCTAAATATAGTAAAAGCAAACATTTTATTTTCAGAAACATGAAATCGATTACCCATAATTTTTAAAGGGATATAACTTTTATTGGGATTTTATAGAGGGAGTAGTTATTTACTTTTAAACCACCAGTATCTCTGGAGATCCCATGAGGGAATCTTGAAAATGCAAATGAAAGAAACGTTGCGTTTTGAAATTTATGTACTTTACTTAATTAATGTTCTTTTGTTTTGCTTGTTTTTGAAATGTTGCGTTCTAAAATGAGTGTACTTTTGTTTTGTCATTAAGAGCCTTTATTAATGAACACAGAAAAGTTACTTGTCAGAACATGGAACCTGCAAAAATTTTTTTCAATCATCAGCATAAGCAAGTTTTGGCTTTTTCTGCGCATTATCTCTCTTTCTGTCTGTCTTCCATTTTCTTTTACTGTATCTTCACAGCACTGTACACATTTCATTCCGCTCTTCCTATTCTTCAGTTCATATGAGACGCATGGGAATTCCCAAATACGTAATTCAAACTTCGATTTTCAAGCCTCGTGGAGAAAACATATTTACATATTGATGCAGTAAATCAAAGGGTCCTCAAATTTCATAGTGCAGTCGAACACCGTTATAGTGAACCCGGTATATAACGAACTCACGGATATAACGAACGAAAATTTTGGTCCCGCCGTTTTCCTGTTGTATTTAATGCTAATTTATCCTTTTATAGCAAACCTCCGAAATCTTAAGAATCGGCTATAACGAAACTCTTTTTCAGTCGACTACTGAATTTTTTTTATTTTTAAACTTTTTAAGAATGTTGAAGGTACAACGAATGTTGAAGAAGCAAAGAATGTTGAAGAAGATGATGAAAATTTACGTATCGCGATGTGGATAGAAAAGCACAAAGTTTCATTATTCTCAGATTGTGACATGCAATTGTTCGATATATGTGATGATGAAGTCATTACATGTGAAAATCCGACTGATAAACATATTGTGGAAGAAATTAAAATGAATCATTCTGAAATCGAAGATTCTGCATCTGATGCTGATGAAGAGGAGAACATAAATGACGAAATCCCCACCATCTCAGATGCTACAGCAGCGATGCGTGTAATTAATACGTTTTTGTCTACACAAACAGTGGAAGGAAGATTGTTGGAGTCCTTTTATGTATTGGACAAAGAAATTCATAATTTTTTTTTGAAAACGGCATCACGTCAGCAGAAGATTACCGATTATTTCTGTAGTAAGTAATGAGTTATACATTTTGTGAAATCTAACATGTTTCTTAACGGTTCGGATATAGCGAACCCCCGGATATAGCTATCAAAACCTTGAAGTTCGTTATAACGGGATTCGACTGTATATTAATAACTGAGTTTACACGAAGGATACCAGTTTATTTTAAACTTCCTTGCTGCCGTCTCTCATCTAACACAGGATTTTTATCCCGAAAAAATGGCTCTTATTCTGTAAAGCGGCGCTATGGGTTTCTACTCTGAAGGAAAGGGAAGAAATACGTTCGAGCATTTTGAAAGATGGCAAATATATCAAACCGCATGTAATTAAAAACTTATTGATGAGTATAGAAATGTTACACATCAAAATACAGTGGAATGGCTATTTTTGGCTCTTGAATTATGAATAATACGTGAATGTATCAAAATATTATGCATTCGGTATAAAGTTTGACAGCTTATAAACTATCATTTGGGGATGGCCCATCTCTGGATGTGTGGTCCAGTAGCATATCAATCTTTGACCGGAAAATGAGCGAATCTAATACCACCTATTCTGGTTCCGTGTTTTTCTTTGAATCCCACAACAAAATTCTCTAATTCTAGCTGCATCTCGCACATACTAAGGGACACACATAAAAAACAAATTTAACCAAAAGGTAAATAATTCAACAGAGAAAAATAATTACTACCAGGAAGAATGCAGACAAAATAAACCGAAATCACGCACTTAGGGGCACCACAAGATTCTGTAGCAGTAAAAGAACTAAACCATATAACGAGGCAACCGACTGGTCTCTTCATACAAAGGAAATACAGAAATGCAAAAGGTACACTCAGCCTATTTCAATATTCTCCCTATTTGTATGTTTACTTGCATTTATGGTGCATTGAGCCCTAAGTGCAGGATTTCTGTTTATTTTCATTTGATTTGACTATCGGTTTCAATGGGAATCTCAGGACCTTGGGATGTCTTTTGGTTAGACCTACATCCTAGTCAGAAAGTTCCCCCTTGAGGTAACTGATTTGGTTAGGCCTCCTAATGAAGAGACCAGTCGGTTGCCTCGTTATATGGCTTAGTTCTTTTACTGCTACAGAATCTTGCATTTGTGGTGCGTTGAGCCCTAAGTGCGTGATTTCTGTCTATTTTGTCTGCATTCTTTTTATAAGTAATTATCTTTCTCTGTTGAATTACTTACCTTTTAGTTACATTTGTCTGTTTTCAGTATGAGGATTTGTTGCAACTGCGCAATCTTTTATTGAAAAGTTAAAATTTTTCAACGCTAGGGTAGGTTTTCTGTTAATTTACTCGGCTGTCTATGCATTATTTATATCTATTCTTTTGTGTTGAATTATTTGCATTATTTGTATTACACATAGAAAGCTTTATTCTGATGATATATAGTTCTCCAACCTGACGGAGAGTAGTATGTCACATTCCGAAGAATGACAACGTTCACTAAATGGGAAAGAAGGTACATGGGTGAGAATTACGATACAAATGCATACTGATCATTTGATCGGTGGTCACGTAGCTTCCTAGGCTGCTATGTACTAAGAAAAAAATCGTATTTCCCTTTTCCTCTTCTTGCAGACTCTTGTGGTGGGAGGAGTCCAGTTGACAGTTCAAGAATTCCACCCCCTTTAGGATTGACATTTTGAGGGATTATAATGGCTCTCTCTCTATAGGGGGGTTAAGCGCTGCCCCCCCCCATTTTTTATTTAAAATATATTTTTGTCAACTATTTACAGGTACATAAATGCTGATAATCAAATAAAATTGGTATTGTCAGATAGCCTGAAATTTTCTGCAAAGCGCTACAGGATTCATTTTATAAATTTCGTTCACCGAAGGAATTTATGAGCGTTTAAAACACACTATACCAGATTTTTCCCCGAATAATTTAAATTTTAAAATCTTAGTTGCATTTTTTTCAAAAAACGAAAAATGTACACAAATGTAAAATTTCTTTCTCTATGACGGAGTACAATTTTAAAAAAAAATCTTTGAATCCAAGTCGGCAATTCGTGGACTAATTTTTCTCCATAGGTTTACATTGAGGTGAGCGAATCCAATGGGGTTAGTACATAGCAGCCTTAATAGACGGTAGGACAGGGTTTCTCCTGAGTTATCTTCGGCTACTTCAGTACTGCATTATAACCAGAGCATTGTGAGATGAAAAATAGAGAAAAGGGGAAAATACATTGTAAACCCCCCCCCCCGGAGGCAAAATTTTATTTTTTTCTTTTTCTTAGGGATAAAAGGTTCATCTAATGGAAAGACAGCATCAGAAGATTTCTAAAGGTAATTCATTAAAACCGAATCAGACAAACCCAATTTACAATACGAACTGCTTAATTTCGACTCCGTACATAGAAGTTAATAATGCAGAAGAATTTTAAAAACAGCAACAGCCTCTATCCAATTACCGGAGTGCCCGACGGCACTGGATCAATTGTTCTTTTAAAAATAATTCAGGCGACACTGTTATTTCCTTGAATGACTCGTTTTCCGATATTTTCTGAATTTAGAATTACGTTTAACTCTCCAAAACAACAACAAACAAAAGAAAACAAAAACAAAAACAAGATGCATTCTCACCTTCGATTTTTAAAATTATTCAGTTTGTAACTTTCTTGACGGCTTTCATTCGAACGAGGGAAGTGAAAAAGCTCTCGATTATCTAGAGATTTAAAAATATAAAGAATATAAGATCTGGGGGCCTAGATTATTAGTCGCTCTTCTTCTTTACTTTTATATACGAGAAAGTGCTGGTGCCTCAAGGCAAGCAAAACGGAAATAAATGAACCGGTAATTGCAGTCTCAGTAATTGAAGTTCCAATTTGAAAAATTTTGATTTTTCTCTTCAGATATATATTTTTGTTTGGGTAAGTTTTTATTTGGTGAGTAACCTTGGCTTTATTTGGAGTGTTTTACTCTAATGGCTACATAGAGTAAACAGATGGTTAATTCGATGATAGAATGTAGGCAAGAAGGATTCGATATACTTGTATTTTTGAAAACAATTGATATTCAAGTGGTTTTTTTCTTCAGGCTATCTCCAATACAGTAATAATAATTTTTTAATTGAATGTCATTTTGAAACAGCAGGTTACGATCGATCGTGGTTTATTTAAATTTAAATGGATAAATAATTGTAAAACAGACATCATCCTGGTTCAAACTGCGTCACACAAAGTTTCTAACATTTAAAGTTCATTTTCCATAATAAACATAACTGTCAATTTTGGTATTAATTAATTTATTACTTTAACTGTAATTATTTTCAAATATTTTGTGATAATCAAAATTATAATCGCCCTTTGTATAATTTAAGTTTTTTTTAATTGTAGTTAAGCAATAATTGCTAAAAATAATGACTGATTTCTTTTTGCTTCAACATCAACATCAATATGTCATATTTACCATTGGAACTACTGAATGAGTATATGACAGATCAATTATTTTAGCTCCTTAGCCTTCTTACTTGAACTTTTGCTATTATATACATTGTTTCATTAAATACTATAGTATTTAGTAATCAGTTTATATATTTTTTATCCATAGAATTTACTAGTGGAGATGTCAAAACTTTAATGCATTTCAAGGTTTCGGATGACATAATCCGCAAAAACGGGGCATTCTCAGAAATTTGACGGTGAAAATTGTCTGCTTAAAAGCAGAAAAGAATAGAAGTCGATAGACACTAAGGATTAAGAAGAATAGATTTTTAGAATGAAAATAATCCTATATAACGATATTTTGACAGTGGGGGAGTGAGCCCAAAACAAGTGGAAAATTATCCTTTACAGTCGTAATTTTACTACTGAGCTCCTTAGAAAAATGTTATGGTACAGGGTTCCCACCTATATCCGTTATATCCCCCTGAACTTCTAAACGGCGACAGCTTAGGCTATAAAGTTGGTGTCTAGGTATAGTAAAAAGGCTATGCGGTACTCGGTGAGACAACTTACAACGCCATCTATCAGCAAATTTTGGAATGAGCATTTTTATCTCAAAAACGGTACGAGATACGGGGAAAAAATAAATTACTAAGTTGTTCAGCAGCATCTATTTAGTAAGAAAAGATACCTTGCGCACAATAATACTTAAAACATAATGTAGAAAATGAACATTTGTTTGGTCGCGATTTCGAAAATTGTCATGTCATAAAGAGTTAGGGAAGTGTCTCAGTTTCTTTCTCCATCTTCAGGATCATTTATTTATGTTGCTGAAAATGCTTTCCATTACCCACTATACGCATTTGCATTCTGGACTGGATTTCTCGCTGCACATTAGTGCAACGACGCCATAGTGTTGAAAATCACAAACAAAAAAATGTTAATTTTTTACATTCTGTTTTCAGTGTTAATGTGCACAAGGTGTCTTTTCTTACTAAATCGATGATGCTGAACAACTTTGTAATTGACTTTTTTTCCCGTATCTGGTACCGTTTTTGAGATAAAAACGCTCATTCCAAAATTTGCCGATAGATGGCGTTGTACGTTGTCCCATCGAGTAGAGCATAGCCTTTTTACTATACCTAGGCACCAACTTTATGGCCTAAGCTGTCGCCGTTTAGAAGTTAAGGGGGGTGTAACGGATTTAGGTTGGAACCCTGTATGTAGTTGATTTGTGGAAAAATGAAAGAAGCTAACAAACCATTTTTAGCTTCCAAGACGGGAAAATCATTCTAAATAACGATATTTTGGTTGTAGAATAGTGTGCCGAAAGGAAATGAAAAATTATCCTATACAGTTGTATTTTTAGATGAGCTGCTTAGAAGAAATTATTATACATATAGTTGATTTCTGGAAAAATGTATAAAAAACATATTCAGTTTCCAAGGCACGAAAATTAGTCTAAATAAATATATTTGGTAGTGGAAGAGTGAATCCAAAAGAAGTGACGAATTTTCGTATACAGTTGCATCTTTAGATGATAAACTACACGAGAAAAAAATTATGTTAAAAAAGAATAAAAAAAATGTTCCGCTTTCAAGTCAGGAAAATCATGTTAAATAACGATATTTTGGTAATGGAAGAGTGAGCCTAAAATAAATGATGAATTAACCTATACCGTTGTATTTTTAGATGAGCTGTTTAGAAAAAGCTATCATATGTAACTGATTTCTGGAAAAATGAATAAAAAACTTATCCAGTTTCCAAGACAGGAAAATCATTCTTAACAAATATATTTTGGTAGGGGAAGATTGAGCCCAAAAGAAATGATAAATTATCTTCTACAGTTGTATTTTTAAATGATGTGCTTGTTAGATAAAAAAAATATATATGCAACTGAAAAAAATATTCATCTACCAAGTCTTGAAAATCAACCTAAATAACTATATTTTGGTGGTAGAGGAATGATCCCAAAAGAAAGGGAAAATGAACCTATACTCTTGTATAATGAACCCCTTAGGAAAAAATTATCACATATAACTGATTTGTGGAAAAATTGTCCTTAAGGAAAAGAAAATTATTATATGCAAGAACATTTTACATAAACAAACCCTACCCCACACCAAAGCAAAAATTATCCCATAGAGCCAAAATTTAGAAAAATATACCCTCGAGAAAAAGAAAGAAAAATATCATACGTACTTTAAACGTAGGGAATATGAGTTGCATTGAAAGAAGTTATCTTCTGTGCATACATTTTGATATCATTACCCTCTCAAGAAAAATCTAATGTAGTAATATTTTGCAAAAATGGTAGAGTCTCCCCCCCCCCCCCTCCAACCCATAGATAAAAAAATATCGTATGCAGCTACATTTTGGAAAAATGAGCTGTGCAGACAAGAAAAAGATTATGCAGCCACATTTTGTAAAAACGTGTTCTCAAGAATAGAATAATTTTGCCTGTGTAGTTACATTTTGAAAATAAATGAGCCAGTAAGAAAAGAAAAAAGGTCTTATGTAGTTATATGGGAAAATGAGCCTCGTAGAAAGAAAAACTGTTTTTTTTTTTTGTGAGTACATTTCATAAAAATAAACCTCTGATTCCCGCGTGATTTGTTATCGGGAAAAGAACTGAAGCAAATCTTATATAGTTTGTTTAAAAGAACTTTTTTTTTTTTAATTTTCTTCTGAAAGCTAGCAGTTCATGTTTCGTCGAAAAGAAACGTTTTAACAAACAATATTTTAAACAGTTTACGAAATACCTAGATAATGCAAAACCATTTCGTAAACATCTCTCAGATGCAGTCGTAGCGACTCACCACATGAACTCGGTTTTTTTGACTAGTGAAGGCTTGCGAATGTTAGGAAACGCACTCTGATTCCACTAACAGGTATTTTGAAAATTCCACTCTTCTTTTAAAGAAATGAAAAGAACCAAAAAATACTTGGTTCTTTTTTTTTATAACATAACACAAGGGGGATTACTTGTAACTTCGGGATTCTTTTAATTTAACATCCAACAGATAGACGCTAAGAAATCTCCGTTTACTTCAGCGGTTCTCAACCTGGGGGGGGGGCGTAGAAGAATTTCAAGGGAGGCGTGAATTAAAATAAATAAATAAAAAGTAAAACGAACTTTAATTTTCTGTACTCAATTTTGCGGTCACAATGTAACCGTAACGTATTTTCGTCATACGAACACGAACACGATAATTGTCGCACACGATATTTGTCGTAATTGTAATAATATGATAATTGTCGTAGCTACAATGTCGGAAAAATATTCTGAAGACTTATGATGCAGTTAAGGGCTTCACAGAAAAAATAACTCTTTAGCAACGCCGTCTTCAGAGTTCAGAGCCAAACTTTTCATCCTTTCCAAGATTAAACGACTTCATCGGTGATAAAAAAAAACATCTCCCATTGCAACAGATAAATGAATTGAAGGACTTTATATTAGGGCATTTGGTAGCATTGCAAAATGAAATTGCAGACTATTTTCCATATATTAGTTCAGAGAACTGGGAGTTTAAATTGACAAGAGACCCTTTCAAAATCGACGTGGATATACTTCCTGCTCATATTCAGGAATGGGCAATCGACCTAAAAATGTGATTCTCAAGCAAACGCGGAATTCGATAACATGGGTGTTGAAAATTTTTGGTTACGCTATTTTCCTGTTTACCCATAAGTTGCTTTGGAAGCTTTGAGGTTGTTAGTACAGTTTTTATCCACATATCTCTGTGAATCTGGATTTACAGCATTAGCATACATAAAGTCAAAATATCGAGCAAAGCTGGACGGTGAAAGTGACCTGAGGGAGTGCTTTGTCACTGTTACAACCTAATATTCAAAAACTTGTCAAGGACAAACAGTGCCAGCCCTCTCATTAAAATTGTGAAAGTGACTGGTATTACATGCCGACCTCACCTAGATCCTCGATTACCTCAGTGTTCAAAGGGGGGCACAGAGCCTGAAAGGTTGGGAACCCCTGGTTTACTTCATGCTTAGGGCTCAAAAAACAAAGAAATAATAAATAGATAATTAAAAAAAATACTGTGTTACGCGCAAATTTTGCCTGCGTTTCATGTAGTGTCGGGGATTTTCATCTGTACTTTATACTAGTAGTTTAACCAGGGTGAGATTTTAAGGTGCCCTGCTTAGAAAACTCATCGTTTTCAGAAAAAATTAAGTTGTTATAATACTAATTTTTAATCAAGTCTTTAACGAAAATTTCAGCAATCGCATTGTTTCTATGAATTGTAAACGTTTACTAAAAATGGCAACTCCAAAAGATTCCTAAAACTGACCTTTTAGAAAAGTGTAACTTTTCTTTCTGCAAAATTATTTGTTATACAGACAAAATGAACAGAAAAATGTAAAGTACACACGCGCACACACACACATATATCTATATACTAGCTGAAAACCCGTACTTCTCTCCGGAGTACATTCAAATTAAATACAACGGTCAATGTATGCAATTAATGCCAAAAATAAGTATAAATATATTTATAATAAATACAACGATCAATGTATGCAATTGATGTAAAAAAACGAAAAAATATATTTATAAAAAATCGTAACGGATATTTTTATAGACAAAATAATGTAGAAGAGAATATTCAAATTAAATCTAATAGACATACTAAAGAATATAGTACAGTTAATATAGTACAGTTGGAGGAACATATCTTTTACTGCATTTTAATAATTTTTGGATGATGTCCAATCGTCTGCCGCATTAGCAAGAAAAAATATTTTTTTGTCTATTTTGCACGTGACGATAAATTTATTTAAAGTACCAGAAAAAGAAATAACGTGATCAGCATTTAATAAAATAAATTCTAAAAATTAATCTTTAAAAATTCACCAAAAATCAGAAAATGGAGATAAAGATTCGAAAAATATTTCATTTTAAAGGAATTTTTATGATCTTTCTTGTGATATAAATTTTATAACTCTCAAATAATTATTTTAAATGCAAAATTAAAAAAAGTTACTAAAACAGCTTAAAAATTTAAGTTTAAAAAAATCTAAGAAGAATTTTTCAAAAATCTTTCTTAGTGCACACCTACACTATAAGAAGAATCCCCATGCAAAATTTCAGCACTTTAGGTCCAGCGGTTTGGTTTGTGTGTTGTACGTCAGTCAGTCAATCAGTCAGTCACTGAGTCAGTCAGTTACGGAACTGTTTTATATATATAGATTATATATATAAATATGAATTATATATATATATAGCTTTTGTTGCCAAGTCTGTCCTTACACCTTACATATACATTAAATTAGAAGGAAAGTATAATTTTCAAAACAAATAATTAACTATTAGAAATAAATAAGAGTAGATGTTTAACATAGCTCAGGAAGATGTAGAATTCAGCGTTTTCTTATGTAAGAATAATATTAAAAAAAATTAAAAACTGAAAACTATAGCATGTAAAAAAATAATAATTATTTAATAATGACAAGTCTGTTATATATATATATATATATATATATATATATATATATATATGTAACATGCCGGCCCAGCCCTGTGGGAATGGAGACCGGACACCGGCATGTCACAGCGGGAAAGTCGCGGCGAGTATACAATAACAAATCCGCTATTCAAATCGGTAAATACAAATTTATTGAGATGCTGCATCTTCTTGTGGCAATGACAAATTCCAAGAAAGCCCATGTACCTTGAGGCACGCCTATTTATAACCGAATAGAGGTGTAATCACGTGACGCTCTTGCAGCCATTGGATAGCACCCTGATATCTGGGTTCTGACAAAATAGTAAACGACAGGGATTATATAGGAGGTTACATGGGTTATATAAAAGATGCCTGAAAGTCAATTCCATTGTTCTTGGAATCGAAATGCGCAATTAACGAAATTTGGAATTTTGAAAGGGTTTTTGGGTTTTGTATGTGTTATATATATATATATATATATATATATATATATATGACATAAGAAAACCCTTACTGAAAGTAGGCGAAAATGAATATGGTTTTTGAACTAAACTGTCTAAAGCAATATTATAACTGTTTAAAGCAGTATTATAAAATATTTATATAAAAAATTAAAAGGAAGTAAATTTTCCCTTAGCTCTCGTCTTAAAAAGAATGCTTTTATACAAACTAAATTCTCCATTAAGTACATCCGTTCAAGCTTTAATTTTTTCGATCCTCTGATGACGATTCTTCACAGAAAGGAACGTTTCTTTTTTTAAATAATAAAAAGCCATATTGCTGGACATAACACTCTCATTTGACTTCAGGACATAAAACGCTGACATTCACGAAAGTTTGTGTACATTGTAAACAACTTCATTACTGGTGGGGGGTAGAATAAAACCTACACAAGCTCCTGATATTTTCTGTCACTGGACATGTCAGCGAACTATCAGAGCTTTCTACCAATGCACTCGGGAGTCATTCACGGTTTATGTATGTCCAGGTCCCCCCCCCCTCCATGTTAGAGAGTCAAAAAAAATGTGGTTAATATGGGACGGGAAGCGAAATGTCGTCAACAGGCTCACGCAAACAATCGATTAAAGTTAAAAGCGTTGGGGGTAGAAAGTATATAAAAGAAGAGACCTCTCATTCCTTTCCTTGTGCTAATTGCGTTTGGGATCATATATCCGGTGCTAGTAAAAGAAAGCAGCGGTAATGGCCACGAGATTAAAGAGCTATGGTCCCGTCACGTGATTATGATCGCTGAATGCTACCATTTTCGTATCGCAGGATTAATTTTTTCGGCTCATTGGTGTGAGAGCTTCGGCAAAAATCTGTACCTCCAGCCCTCCAAATCCGGACACCGAATGAGACGCCACCCCGGCTGTCAAGTCTGTTCTTGGAATCCCGGAATGTTTATCCGTATTTCGGCTTTTGTCCAGGTCTGAAAAAGGTTCATTAGGTTCATTCAGTTTGAGTCTTCTTAAACACTTTTATGTTGTGTCATGGCTCTGTTTTTACTTTTACCATAAAACGTTGGTGTTGCACACAGTTAAATAGTATCTTAAGATATAAGAGGCAATTTCCCAAGTAGCACGGATACGTCGGACCATCCTACTGCCGACGTTTGACCGACGTCGGAGGTCGGTCAAATGTCGGCATTGGAATCCGAATACAAACCGACTGCCGGCCAACGGTCGTTTACCGACGTCAGTTAGTCGCGTCGAATTTCGTTTGTCTTCTACCCAAGAAGTTACTTTCCTTAAGATATTTAAAACGATACGTTTTATACTATCGTATTTTTTACATTTTTTTTTTTTGGGGGGGGGGGATATTCTTATGTTTAGAAAATCAATGTAAATAATGAGACACAAGGTTATGGATATCACCCATTACTGAAATCTTTTATAAATTTAAGATAGTAATTATATTTTATTTTCATTGTTTGATAAATTATTTTATCTTTGCTGTTTTGTTTCGAAAAAAAATAAGATACATAATGTGTGGCCTTAGGAATCACCCAAGGCTGCTGTATTCTGTCATCGTCGGTCCAGTTACGTATGGCGACGTCGGTCCGACGATGAAACCGTTGGCACGCCGTTAGCGCAGTGGTAGGTCCGACGTCGCAACTGACATCAACCGGACCGTTTGGGTCGCAGACATGACGTCGTCGGATTGACTCCTTAAACCGACGTCGGTCCGACGTAGTTGTGCTACTAGGATTATCGCTCTTTTTAGCGACCGAATTGAGACAGATGTGATGATAAATAATAATAATCATAATGATAATAAAATTATAATAATATTAATGATAATAACAGCCCCAAAGCGGCTTCGTGACAGAAAGCATCTACTTCTCTTACAAAAACACAATTTTTTGACAATTTTTAGCAGCCTCAAGAGACACAGAACCTGTCTATCATAACCTTTGTTTACAGCCGCGATGTATAGAGGCCTAAATTAAAAGCCTCTACTATTTGTCCCTCGCATGTTAGTGAATGAAGAATTCACGTGTCAATCGCATGTTTAGTCATACCTATGCAAAGTCTGATCCCGATTTCTTACAAGGTTAACACATTTACAAGAAAACGAACGACAAAAAATTCCTGTATGTCATATTCATACTTTTAAAGATTTGGATCGCGTTATTCTGGAAATAAGAACTGGTTTTATATTCCCCCTCCCCCATTCAGCGAGAAAACCTAGTCACTTTTCTCGGCTAAATGGGTAAGTAAAAAGGGGTGACTGTAGATGCCGGAAGAAAGTTGCGAAAAGCACACGCAAGCGATCGATTACCATAAAAGCTAGACGGAAACAGTCCAAAAAGAAGGGGCAGATGAGAGCCTTTTTATTTCTGTGCTAATTGTATCCCTTGTCTCTGCTCGGAAGTGTTTATCCGTCTCCAACCAAAGAAGGCGACCAGTAAGCAAACCGGTAACGGCTATTGCTCTTCAGAGCTGTGCTTGGGAATCTAATGCTTCTCGTAGCTTTGCTCCTCGTATGCTTAGAAGGAGCTAAAGCTTATCTCTCGACTTTGTTATGCCATTCCCTCCATCCATTATGGTGGACGCAATAAAAAAAATCAATAAATGGAACAAATGAGTATTATCTCACTTCTGTTATTGAGATTGTGTTGGGATCGAGGAGGTAGTTTCGGGTCTATGCAGCTTTGCATTTTTATTAGACAGTATAAATAAATGACAACATAATTACTCAATAATACGGGATGACCGGAAAGTATGGGAAATCATTTTTTTAAAAATTTAGTTAAACAGACAAAGGAATTCGTACGGGTAAAATAAGAGGTAATACAGTTTATTTTTTACCACAAAACCAGGTTTCATTACAGAAAAAAAGTGTGTCGAGTTATCAAACATAGCCCCCTGTAGAGCGCTAAGATCTTACTTTTGTTAAGGGTTTTAAGTTCTTGGTCTGATTATATTTATTATGAATGAAATGCAATAGTTTCAAGTCTTTCTGAGCCCTTCTGAACTCTGTATCGTCTTGCGTTTATCTATTTTAGGTGGGAGTTCTACTAAAGTTTTGAATTTACGCGGTTTATCTTCAGCCAAAGGGGAAGACCTTCCTTTTCTCTTACCCTATCTATAACAAATTTAGATTCCGAAGAATGCTTTAAGAATTTCGAAGGAGTTTAATTGCTAGGGTCTCAGAACTTTGGTGTTTCCTCAGAGGTCATTTCACTTGCACTCATATAACATTGGTGCCGTGGAATATTTCTCTAAAGTAAATGGCAAACGCTAACTAACTTCTAGTCATAACGCTAAGGGTTTAGTTATCATCCAACGTACTTTAAACAGCAGACGATGTTTCTAATATATTCCTTGAGGTATTTTTGAGCCACTAAACTGGAAAAGTTTCACCAACTCTATATACTAAATTCTTAAAAGTGTTTTAAAATTTGGTATGTTCGGTTTTTCGATCACTGTATTGTACCCGAACCCTTCTATCGATAGATAAACTAGACCTGATATATTTTGGTTTCGAAATCTGTTAATCCTGCAGCTATTAAGCCGGACGGGGTCTGATTGATCTGCTTCTTGCAGTAGTTCCCTGTCAGTTTAACCTTTAGTCTTTTTTTTTTTTAAAAAAGAACGTAGCGCTCGAAACAAACCAATCTTCAGACGCTCTTTATTTATTAAACAATGTTTTATACCATCTTAAACTAAAAAATAAACTACGCAAATCCTAATCCACGAGGATAAAAACAGCACGCCATATTTTCCGCGTCTGTTAAATACGAGACAGGAGATGGACTTTTGCCAGGACATTTTAGAAATGAAAAACAGTTTTTAATAATACTCCAACATTTACAGGGGGTTTCCAAACATCGGACAGTTTCATGTACTTAGGGTACAAAAAATACAACGAAAAAATAGTTTGTCGTCAGATACACGCACGCGAGGAATCGATTTTCGGATAAAAGCATCAAAGAAACGAGCATTGTTATCATATATCGCGTTTTAGCTAATGGCAACGCATAAAAGAGAGGGGTTTCGCAGTCATGCATTTGCAGGAAGATACGGCTCGTAATGAACTAAATGACCATCAGAAGGAATAACATGTGCATATATGTTTATACGTCAGTTATTGGATTTTTTTACTTATCAGTCCACCGTTGTCTCTGCATTGAAGAAATAGTTAAACTACTACTAAAGAAAGAAAACAAAAATGTGTAAATAAAGAAATATTTAAATGATGAAAATCAACAAGGTCCAAGCTATAACTGTTTTCCGGTAGCGAGAAAAAAGGTATTAGGAATTGGATTTAGAGGATTTCGAAAAAGTTCATTAAAAAGGATAAAAAGGGAATTTTCTGCTATTGTCAAAGTAATTAATTTATTTCAGTTAGATGCTAGCCGTTTAAAAGAAAAAGCTCGTGAACGAAATAATTTCGAACAATCGTATCCAAAAAAGATTCAGTCTCGATTATACTAATAAATTCTCTTGGGTCCAAAATGATTTCCATCTCTCGTATCTGAAATAATTTATATTTTATTTCCGAAATGAATACCTTGAATTGTTATAAAATAAGTTCCATCTGTGATAAATTTCACATTTCCCTTTTAAAATAAATTCTGAATTTCAGAATAAAACTTACTCTCGTTGAGTTCCTAGCGTTACAAAGGACAAATTTTTGCAATCTCAAAATAATTGTAATTTTTTCCCTCAAAGAAAAAATTTTTTAGCGACTCCAATCGTCATAGATCGTTCAAATATTCAGACATCGGATGAAAATTGGTTTCCTTCGTTAATGGTCTTAGATATGTGCTGCCTTATCACTCATTGCTGTGGGAGAAATTTAGGAACACGAATGTTGTTTAAACACGTGAGAAATGCCACTCTAGAGTATTTTAACTTTCAACGCTTATAAATCCAACATCGGGGTATGTATTATGGATTTTTTTTTTCAGCGACAGTGTCACAAGAAAATGAGTACAATTCGGATCAGTTTCAGAAAGTAGATTGTAAACTACGTTTAACACTACGTTTCAAACTACGTTTATGAGGAATAACATTCAAATGAAAAGCACTTTGTGTTATCATGTTACACACTCGAGATAAAATCACCCATATCCCGTTTTCTTGGCTCAAATAAAAGGTGAATTTTGCGAAGGAAGTCGTTGAAAACAATAATTCCTCACAGCGTCAGTGTCGTTTGCTTGGAAGACTTGGGCTATCTAGGTTCGGTGACCCAGTTTCGAGCACCGATTCGGGCAGGTGCTTGTAAAATTCCAACTATATGAAGTAACTTCAAAATAAGAAGTAGGAAGATGATGGTGATTTTGACTCTTTATTCTTAACATAAAAGCCTCCACTGGTGGATTTTTACCTAAGTATAAAATGCCATCCATCCAGGACTCGCCTAAGATATGTATTTTTGCTTCACACAAAAATAGACCTCTTATTATCTCACCCTGGATAAAAGCAGTTTTTGTACTGCAGAAAATTTTTCAACATGCGCTGTAATTAAGTAGTACTGAACATCAAAAAGATACATATAATTTGTGTAAGCAATTGAATACCATGAATGGGCAAATACTTTTTGGTCTCCTAAAATGTTATTCCTTCATCTATTACAAGTCAAAATATATTTCACAGTTCTTTCTTCAACAGATAGTTTTTTTGAAGATTAAAAAGCCTCTTTTGTTGTTTGTCATACATTTTATCTTCTTGTAAGCATATTGAAATACACACACACACACACACACACACACACACACACCCACACACACACACACACACACACACATATATATATATATATATATATATATTTATTTATTTATTTATATATATATATATATTTATATTTATATCTATATATAACCTATAATTTTCAACTGCATTTTTTAATTTTTAGGTATACTCTCCGTATAACACCCACCTTTTTCTTGACGAAGAAACCTGAAAGGTACAGTTTAGAAATAGTGTGTGAATGGATAATAGAAGCTTGGAATGAAATAAAACCTAACATGATTCAAAAGTCATTTAAAAAATGTAGTATATCTAACAATCTAGATGGAACGGAAGATGATTATTTATTTATGGACCAGAGTAACAGTGATGGTGAAGAGGAAACAGAATTCGACGATGTGCCTGAGGATATAACGGAAGACGAATATGACGAACTATTCGTGTTATCTAAAATTTTCATAAGGTATGTCATTTCTTTTAAATAAACAGCATTTAGGTACATGTAGAGATCTAATTTTTTTATGTTCATATGCTCCTTATTTTTAAATCTATCATTTTTATGTCCGGCGTATAACGCGCACCCGTTAAAGTGCGCGTTATACGCCCCTTTAACGGGTGCACATATTCTGATAACATATACACATATTCTGATGTAAAAATATATATATATATATTACATCAGAATTCGCCTGTCAAAAACGAAACAGAGAATCTAGTGTACGTCCATTTAGCTAAGGATACAATTTTTAATGGATTACTGGAGTAATAACTTTCATAAACGGGTCATAAAACAATTAACTCAATGTATTGAACGTCCAATTTTAACATTTTATGGGCACTGAAGTGCAAAAACATCGACTTCATTATGAGACGAAATAGCACATTTCTTTTCTTTTTCCATTAAAAGCATAATTACCGGCCCGGGACCGCTGATGTTTACGCCACAAAGAAGTTCATTAGGGAAGACCCTCCGTCTCATAACAATAATCATTAGGACTCTCATTCAGCTGCCAGAGAGCACTCTTTAACTACTCATTATAAGGTCTTCCTACGAACTAAGACTCCAAGGGAAGCAGAATTAATTTTTTTTATAAATTTGCAGCTATTTTAACTTCTTTCGGCCGTTTATAATTAACACTTTAATTGCAATTATAAAATGCTTTCAGATTATGCAAGCTTGATTTTACGCTCTCACAGGCGGCGTTTGAATAAAGGTGATTTTAAAGTGGCTCCTTGAATCTGTTTTTAATTTTTATGGGAAAATATAATGTTTAGTCTAGTGACAAAAACATAATTTGTGCTCCATTCTGCGATCAACTGGTTGTAAAGATTTTTCTTTCTTTCTTTTAAGAGCGTTTCATCGCCCAAAGCTTTAATTATCATTTTGAAATTTTTTATTGTGTGCCTGACAATAAGGAAGGATGTGTATATATATATTATATATATATATATATATATATATATATATATATATATATATATATATATATATATATATATATATATATATATATATATATATATATATATATATATATATAAATTGCGTATTTATTTACTCATTCACATGAGTTGTCATATGTCGTACATCGAATCTCGTGCTTATACGAGTGCTGATATATCGTATGTCTGCTTTGAAATCTCAAAATAATCTTGTTTGTTTCTTTTCCTTTCCTAATTAAGGTTGTTGGGAATGAGATCCAATAAGCAAGGATTATCAATGGAGATCAAGCCAGGATTATCACCTATATATATATCGATAGGCAGAATACCGGCTTTGAGGTTAGGTCGAGCCCATGTCTCCTAACCTCATGGACTCGAAAAATCCGGTGTTCTGCCTATCGATATATATATAGGGGACAATCCTCGCTTGATCTCCATTGATAATTCTTGCTTATTGGATCTCATTACTCACAACCTTAATTAAGAACGGAAAGAAACAAGCAAGATTATTTGAGATTTCAAAGCAGACATACGATATAAATGCTCTCGTATAAGCCCGAGATTCGATGTACGACATATGACAGCTCGTGTGAATGCGTTAATTCACCGCGTGATTCCTTACATTCATTACCTTGTACTGACTCAGGATATATATATATATATATATATATATATATATATATATATATATATATATATATATATATATATGTGTGTGTGTGTGTGTGTGTGTGTGTGTGTGTATGTATGTATATAAATTGTATATTTACAGTCGGTGCAAAAAGTATTTGCACATAGTGAGTTTTCGATACATCTGCAAGAAAATAAGTTTCGCCTCAAAACAAAACACCAAGAGAGGTTATTTTATCTTCAAAAAACTATATGTTAGAGGAAAAACTTTGATATAATGTTTGACTTATAACAAAAGAAGTAAAAACATTTTAGAAGAACAAAAGATATTGGCACACGTATCGCTTTCAGTGGCTTACATAAGTTTTTCATGTTAAATTATTAGTATTATGTATGAAATCAATATTAGCTTGGAGTACTTTTTTCATTTTATAAACTAGATTTAGAGTTGTTTCATAAGATATATGGCACTTTAACTTTCGATTGATGATTCTAGTTTAGCTGTGATAGTAGTAATGGGATACTTCCGAAATTTTGAGTCAAGAATGAGACATAAATTTACACTATCATTAATATCAGGAGACTTGGAGGGTATAATTAATGTTCTTCTGGCGTTGTACAGCAGCCATTTTCGAGTAATATGATCACAATACTTTGGATCATTATCCAGCAGAAAAAAAATGAATGTTTTCAATTCCCAGTATTTGGGCCGTAAATTATGCCGCAAAATGTCAATAGACTGCCTTGCATTCATATTTTCTGTAATAAAGTGTTTATTACCAGCTTCAGAATGTGACATGTATCCCAATAGCATAACACAAATTTGTGCTGCTGTTTTTTAATTGTTGGTGTCATGTTTTTTTAGTTTCTACTTCGTTTTTCGGCAACGTCAATTGTTTTACGGCTATCTGAGCCAAAAAGAGTGAGTTTGCTCTCATCAGTAAATAATATATTTTTCCTAAAATCAATAGGTTTATTTTAAGTACGTACGTTTTAGAAAAAAGCTAGCACTTCTTCCTGTTATCTTCTCTAATATATGACCTTTTTCTCGGTACTTTATCGGGATACTTAACACCCTGTAAGGTTTACATAAGATTCGATTCACAATAATCGAACTTTTAAGTCAATAAATCTAAAGAAGCCGCTTAAGATATGCTAATTGCGGCATACGCGGTTGGTATAAATACCAAGCAGCTAGATTAAAGAAACGAAGTGTTGAGGAAGGAGCTATAGGAAGTGCGTTCGACGAAGCGAAAGGTTGATTTGGTTTGGAGCACTATGGTCCGTTTTTGCTACACGAGGGCTAATTAGACCGGGACCTACTGCTTAAAGCCGATTCCGAACGGCTACAAACGTCCATGCCAAGAATGGGATTCGAACCCACAGACTCTGGTTCCGAAAGCCAGCGCCCTAGCCATTCGACCATCATCCGGCCGAAGCGAAAGGAAGTGAGAGGAAGTTAAAGGAGGAGTAGAGCTGATGAAACGGAGTATCGAGCTGGAGCTAGGCTTTAATAATAGTTCAGTTTTGCGAGCAGCCGCTCGAGGCATAGATAGGTTGTTTCAAACCTACGCGAGTCCTTGTTAGGCCCAAAGTTTACGTAGCAGCACTGCTGGTTGATTTTCAAAGTATCTGAGAGTATTGCAAAGTGTATTTTTCTTGAATGAGTAGTTATACAAGAGAATATATTGAATTGTATTTCCCTTGCATGAATGCTATATATATACTATAGCATACATATATATATATATATATCGTATGCTATATATATATCGTATAGCATACTCATATACGTACTACTAGTACGAGTATGCTATAGCATACTCGTACTAGTAGTACGTATGCTATACGTTGAAAAGCAAAATCTATATGTCCAAATATTTAAATAAACATTGTTGTTATGAAAGAACTGTGTTTGAATGAAATTATTTAGAGCTCAACTTCAAGATATACATACCCAAAGTTAGGGTAGAAGTGCAAAATTCTCTATAACCCTTTAAAATATTTCGAGTACAAACACGTTTACCTGTCTATTCAGCAAATTATTTCAGCCCATGTTTGAGCATTCGTACTTGAAGTTTTTCGCACTTGTGCCTTGACGATCTCTGCCAGATAATTTTTTTGAGACGAACTGAACGGACTATATTGTTCGCAGTTCCATGGACTTCTAACCTTTTAATAACATATCTAACAACCAAAGAAAAAGAACATTTTCCTACTTCTTTGCTGATGTCTATAACTTTTACTTTCACAATGTAGCGTAATAACACGTTCCACCACGGTATCAGATAGCTCACTAGCACAGTTAAGTTGAATTCAATAATCGAAAGTGAAGGGATTCAAAATAGCTAATGAAAAACTCAAAATTTAGTTTATTTAATGAAGGAAAGACTCCGAGCTATTCTTTCTGCTAGTGGATTACATACGAAATACTAATAACTTGTGCAAGCAATCAAAGACTATAAGTGTGCAAATGCACTTATGATCTACACTTGTTTGTTCACCCTTGATCTCCTAAAGTGTTGTTATTTCATCTTTTCTTATAAGTTAAGTATTATTTCGCAGTTCTTCTTCAAATAGTTTTTTGAAGATTTAAAAAAAAAATCTGTTTTGTTGTTTAATTTTATCACACATTTCCTTGCAAATATATCGAAAATTCACACTGCGTAAATACTTTTTGCACCCACTGTATATATACCGTATTTTTTCGGACCATAAGACGCACCGAGCGGTAAGACACATATCAAATGCATAGGAGGATTTTTAGATAGAATATTTTGTATTTTGTGACAAATATAAAGATATTTTCAATTTCTTACTATCTACCAATAAGTATTGGACACCCATATAAATGACGGTATCTGCAGTCCCGATATACGCCTATCGTGGAAAACATATTAATCGTGGATAACATATTAATGAAATTCAAAGACTTGGGTTGTTCAATGAGTTTGGAAGTGCATTTTTTGAATTCGCATTTGGACTACTTTCCCTTTTTGGTGCAGTTAGTGAGCTTGGTGCAATTAGTGTAGAACAGGGTTAAAGATTTCACCACGATATTAAAGAGATGGAGCTTAGATACCAAGGTAGATGGAAAGTCAATATGATGGGGACTATTGTTGGATGCTACACAGAGAAGTTCCGCGAACAGACTAAGACAACAGACTAAGTGCCAAAACGAGCTTTCAGGGAAAAAGAAAAAGAAAGCATTATGGATATATGAATCCAGGATGTATTAAACAATGACAACCATTAAATGTTCTAATTAATATAATTTCTAATTAATATATATTTAGAAAATCATTTCCAATTGTTTGATATATTAATTCATTCTTAAATAAAACACTTAAAAATATTTTGAAAAGACCTTCTCCCCAGAATATGTACAGTAGGCTTTCTTGCCCATATATTCAAGCGCATTTTGTGAAAAATCCTTACGTGATTGAGAAAAATGGATGTCATATTTGAAATCAGCGCACCAAATAATATAAAATTCAGTCATTACATTGCAAACACTTTTCTATGGCTCAAATTTTGCAGGCCTGTGTTATGTATGACCACTCCTAACTTCTTTGCATGTAGCTACTGCAGAATCTTAGATATTATGTTCGTTTCCGGTCAAGTCCGCTGGCCACTGCAACTAGTGCCATCGTAATGCTTCCAGTTGTCCAGTTGAATAATTGTACTTTGGATTTGTGTATTCTTCTTTGCTCCATGTCTGCTTCTCTCATCACTCAACGAGCGACTGCATCTCCAAAAAGTTCATTCCCATCAATTCCCGTGTGTATAAATTCATTCCCATTGTGATCATTATCACATGTATGTATGTGAATATATATATATATATGTGGGGGGGGTCGGCATTTGTAATTCCCTCCACTAGAGGCGCGCACCATTCCCTTCTCTCATGTACATAGTACGACATCCTTGGAGAGGGAGTGATGTTGCGAGTAGGCGTGCGGGATATATTCTGTCTGTGTTTACGGGAGCGAGTAGGCTACCCGGCATCATATCTCTTCCATTTATTTTGTAATTAAATTGTTATTGTTATCAAAAGTGTGATTGTTTCCTTGAAGGCAGGATGTGTATTACAATAACCCCTAAACTACCGTGCCACGTAGACAAGAAAGTCTACCTACATACACACACATATATATATACTAGCTGAAAACCCGCACTTCACTACGGAGTACATTCAAATTAAATACAACGGTCAATGTATACAATTAATGCCAAAAAAATAAATATATATATATATATATATATTTATAATAAATACAACGATCAATGTATGCGAATGATGTAAAATATATATATATCTATTAATAAAAAATCGTAAGAGATATTTTTATAGACAAAATAAAGTAGAAGAAAATATTCAAATTAAATCTAATAGGACATACTAAAGAATATAGTACAGTTTGAGGAACATTTCTTTTACTGTATTTTAATATTTTTTTGGATAATGTCCAATCGTCTGCCACATTAGTCAGAATTTTTTTTTGTCTATTCAGTTTTTATGCACCTGACGATAAATTTATTTAAAGTACCAGAAAAAGAAATCACGTGATCAGCATTTATAAATTAAATTCTAAAAATTAATCTTTAAAAATTTACCAAAAATCAGAAAATGGAGGCAATGATTCGAAAAACATTTCATTTTAAGGGAATTTTTAGGATCTTTCTCGTGATATAAATTTTATAACCTTCAAATTATTATTTTAAATGCAAACTTAAAAAAAGTTACTAAAACATCTTAAAAATTTAATTTAAAAAATCTAAGAAGAATTTTTCAAAAATCTTTCTTAATGCACCCCTACACTATAAGAAGAATCGCCATGCAAGATTTCAGCCCTTTAGGTCGAGCGGTTTGGTCTGTGCGTTGTACGTCAGTGAGTCAATCAGTCAGTCAGTGAGTCAGTCAGTTACGGAACTGTTTTATATATATATATAGATATGACAGAGGGAGAGTGGGAGGCGTTTATGTATGAGTGTATATGAAGGTGTATACATTTATATACCTGGAACATAAAACAGGAGCATTTGTCTTAGAAAGGATCTAGCACTGGGTAAAAATGTTAGCATTGTCTCTTTTTCTATAGTACCAGCAAGCTGATTGATACAAAAGTGGGTTTCTCATAACTTTGATCTTAAATCCTTGCTTGCGTCAGGTACTTACTCAGAGATACATTACCTTACGTCAATCTATTTCCAATTTTTTACGTGTGAAAAGTTTTAGAAATGTATTAAAAAAAGGAGTGAAAAGAAATCAAAGGCTTATTCACAGACACCTTGAAATAAGTGAACGTGCAGCTTTAATCGTAATCTGCGTCTTTTTTAATGAAAGGGAGTCAATGCGAGTAAGTGAAAAGTTACTGTTTTTAATTTTAAATGCTGAAGTAGTGACACAACTTAAATTCATTTATAACCGCTATTCTGTAATGTACCATTCTGTCACTGCATCTTCTATCACAGCACAAGATTTTACTTTTTTCCTAATTCGTGGAGCAAATTTAAAAATTAGATTTCTCAATTGTTTTGTCAACCTGATAAAAAAATAAATGAAACGAGACAGGGAAAGATAAAACTAAGTAATTACAAAGCATCGGATTTTAGTTACAGATCGACTGGTTAAAAAGCATTTTACTGCGCATGCTCCGCTACCTCTGTTTGAAAAAAAAAATAAGAAAGAAAGAAAATAAACCGATTTCGAGTTTTAACTTTCCGGCGGTACAGTACTGGAAGTTTTTCCATGACCGAACAAGAATTCCTTATTTGTTGGCAACAATTTCTTTTCGCGCTCCTAACGAGGTTTGAATGTTGATAAGCGGGAGGGAAGAGAGAGAAGAACCCAATTCCCGAAGTCCTTTGAAGCAGCGGAAAAAGAAACTGAAAGACAAGTCAAGTCGCAAATGAGAATTGTTAAAGCGCCGTTTTCTTCTTCAATGGAGCTTCGTTTAAAGGTATTTTTCGCTTTTGTTTCTCCCCCTCAGGGAATCAGTGTTTGTGATGCTAATGCTTACGAAATGAAAAAAAAATAAAAGGGCGTTCGTCGCACCACAATGACATATTTTGATGCAAATTTGGCTAATTGAAACGGAACGCAAAATGTTAACAAGGAAGTTCGGATAGATATTCACGATATCCTAATGGGTTTATTGATAACTTAGGGAACAAAACTATTGAATTCTTTTGATATTATTTAATATAATGAATGATAACCGTTATCTTTTCGCGTTATAATGGGAAGCAATAAATAGAGTTCTTCCCATGGGACTCTGCAGTAAAAAGGACAACATTTAAGTACTTATATCTACGAATTTAGTCATGTACCTAATATATTATATTTCACGAAAGAAAGCTTACAAAGCCAACGTTGTTTATTAATGAAGTAACTTATAAATGCTTATTTGATGGGACAATGTTCGAATTATTAACTCCATTGTTGGTCCATTGAATAGGCTTTTTTTTAACCTTTTAATTTTTCAATGCAGGGCTTTCTATATGCTTTCTATATTGTCCAGATTTGTTGTAAATTCAAAACAAACCTTATTTTTTTCCTAAAGAGGAGTAAAATTATAATCAACCTATTGTGTTTCACACATACCTGTATATTGCTACAATGTAAGGATGTTCCCCATTCAAACATCTTTATACTGTATCCCAATCGCAAATAATTAACATACCGTTACGGTTTAAAGAAAACGGTGTTTATATTCGGTTTTACTGATATTTAAAAATTTTTTTATATAGACATTAAAAAGACTTAGGGAAACCCATCTCTAAAGCAAAATTTATAAATTGTTTAATTTTAAAATCCATATCTATATTATTAGTATTGAGACGTTTACATCTTGCTAAAAAATTAGTGATTACATTTCTTTTGATGTTTAGGTGTATGCATGTTGTCCATGACATAATACGATTGGTTTTTAAAACTATATTCATCTCGTTATCATACATTTTTGTAATTATTGAGCCTTTGCTAACTATAATACTTAAATCTAAAAAGTTCAAAAAACCCTCCTTATGCACGAAGTTTCAACTAAGTTTAAATTACAAGGGTAAAAACTAAAGTCCAATCCTGTGTTATTTACAAAGCATACCAAAATGTCATCAACATACCTAAAAAACTTAACTTCATTCAATAACTTGTTCCTGTTTCGTAATTATGTAAATAGATATCAGCAAGAATTGAAGAGCATCCCCCTCCCATAGGGATCCCATGTATCTGCTTATATATATCTCTTCCATTGTGTAAATAAGTTTCTTTTAAAACAAGCTGTAACAAAGATTTATATCGGTTATATGTAATAAACTCTTGTAAATCGTATCGTTCATACAGATTTAAAATGATATTATGTAACTCATCTAAGTTAATAGAGTTAAATAAATCCGAAAAGTCATAACCAGAAATTCCCACAATATCCTCCATGTAACTAATACTTTTTACCACTTCATAACTATTATTAACTATATATGTGCCTTCTTTTTTAATTTTTATCATAACGTTTTTGAGTAATTGTAATAGACGGTTATTTGCAATAGTAAGATAAGTGTTACAGCCTATTGTTACGGCTCTAAATTTTATAGGCACCTTATGAAACTTGGGGATTAGTACTATGTAAGGAAATTTAATTTATTAATGCCTATTTTGAAACCTATACGTAGATATAACGCGTTTATTTTATTCTTAATTTCGTCAGTGTTTATATCTATATTCTGATAAACTGAAGTATCTCTGTAAATAGCTATTAATTTATTACAGTAAAAACGTTTACATAATAAAGCATAGTTGCTGGCCATTTTATCGACATAAGTTATAACATAACTATGCCCTAATTTAACGATACTGTTTTTTAAACTGTTTAAAGAAACACTAGGATCGTGATGATTATATTTTTGTAAATATTTATTAATAGATAATTGAAATAACCTTTTAATGTTAAAAACCCATTCAGCAAAAGTATATATATATATATATATATATATATATATATATATATTGAAAAAAGAACGTGCATTGTTCTCTACTTTAAAAAACCGAAATTTCTATAATTTCATAAACGTAGAGCAAATTAGTACCTTTCTTGATTAAATAAACAGTAAAGTAAATGATTTTTAAGACATCTACATATCACATAGATCGTTGAAGGTTATTTATATTTCAGTGTTCTTTGCTCTCTTTGGTTCTTTGTTGTTGACATAGTTTCTTGAGCAGTTTAATGCAAATATGTATCTTGAGTAATTTAATGCAAATATGTTTTTTACCAGTGATCTAAGAATTCTTTACCTTTCGCACTGAGACATAGTGAGCGGATTCTTCGCTACTTGGTCTGAGACTAATAATAATAATAATAATAAATTTTCAGCTTTCAGAAAAAACTCAAAATATTCATTGCGAATAACTGTAAATTAAGCTCAATTCGCGATTTCACATTTTGGCCATTTTACCTGACTTGGCTTACGGAGTAGGCGTTTCGTAACTTGTAGAAGAAAGCTGAATTTGCCTTCAAATTTCCCAAATTTAGTTTAATTTATGTTATTTATGTTGAGTATTGTAAGTGTTTTCTAATCCCTAGCTGGTTTTACTAGTTTGGGTTCAATTTTTCTTATTACGATTCTTTATACGACATGTTTCGAAACAAATGTACGGATTCTTTATAGCCTGTTCTTGAACATAGCGTATGATTATTTTACTGTTGAACTGAGACAATGTAAGAATTCTTTATAAGTTGAACTAAGCAAGGATTCTGAGCAGGGTTGTATGTAAGAGGCTCTAAGCAGGGGTCTGCTTTTTAAGTTGGACTAACCCTACATATTTACTATAGACTTCCAGATCATAATGTGCTCAAATATTTTATTTGGGTGGTAGTTCAATATAAATTTAAAGTATTTTTCTTTCTTTTTGGTAATACAACACACGGATTGTTTACAATATGCAGTTGTGAGTAAGAATCCAAAGAGACAGTATTTTTATGAGAGGAATTTGTCTGAAACGACTCAAATTTCCAAATAGAGCGGTACCTTGCCGAAAAAGTAAAATGTTTCTTTACTTTTAAGCCCAGTTCATCATCACGGAGGTCTTATCTACGCAACTTTATTAATCTAAGGATACTATAACTCCTACCAAACGACCAATATATGAAGGATTGTGGGCCATACGCAGTATCTGAGGTCTCTGAATAAGTCTACTGTAGGTCATCTAGTAACGTCCAAAATGAGGAACCGTCCTTCCATAAATCAGCCGTTATCAGAGGAAGTCTCTGTGATAATATCGCAAGGGAGAGGAACATGGCCATCTCATAGTCTCGCCGCATCTTCCTTCTGTGCGACGCCGATCCGATAAGGGTACATGCCTGATGAGATATGATGACATATTGCGGTCTGTAATGACTAGAGGTCATCATGCGCAGAGGGCGGCGGGTAGGAAAGTCAGACGGGGACAAAAAGGGCGTATGGCTTCGAAAATGACGCAAGTGAAACGGCGCGAAGCTAAAACATCTGCGGTATTCGCGCGTCCCATCCCTCGGGATACAACGACATTTCTACCTGCTGTAGTGAATAATTAAATAGCAATTTATAATACAAAAACTTGGAGTTTGATGGCCGATGATTCAACACAGCAAAAAGGCGACGTACACTACACAATTGTTCCATTTTTTGCAAGATTGGGGTATCCCTGAATCTGAGCTTTTAAATATCCAAGACTGACTCGCCAAACGCCTCTTGTCTCCCAGTCTCGTCTTAAGCCCGTCACGCTATATCCTTCTTGTTGTTTTAACGCCGTTTCACGAAACATCGTTGTTAAAACTTCCTTATTCGTCTACTTTACGGAGTCGATAATCTTTCTCTAAAAGTTAATCCGTTACAATATATACATGCCAAGTTATAATTCAAGTAAAGTGTCTTTCAAAGAACTTTTAATGCGTCATATACTTCAGTGGAGGAATAATTCGAATTTGAAGAGGAGTATTTTAAATGTCTTTCTCCAGCGAGCTTTAAAACGAGTATATCAGTATTTGCATGAAGTAGTCGAATAAGAAAAGACTCAAAGAACGTTTATATAAGCATCTGATGAAAGGGGTGACTTCAACTGGCGAGAAAGGGCAACAAAATGCCTGATGCTTCAACCGAGGTATCTAGGAGTTTCACTTGTAATGAGGAAAAATGGAATAAAACATATTTCGATAATTTTGAGGCAAAGGTTACCGGAATTTTTAAGGTCAATTTACGACTGGATACAGGGAACTTGGGGTGCCTTGTGTGGATGACAGATCTGTACTGTTTATCCGGCATCCTCGGGCCCGACATGAGTGAAAAATGTCACCGAATTTGGGAAATTAACCCTCGGCTGCGTATTCAGGTATTGCTACGTAGCGACTGGTCTTCAGGTGATTCATGGCGAAAGCGGGGAGGGGGGTGTCAAATGAAGTTACGACTGGATACAATCTAGCAATTCTTTAGATTGGTTACTCATTTTTTGAAAATGTCCGAATATGCCTTCAATTGACAATAATAAAAATTAAAAAGTTGCCTCGAAAGTAATAATTTCATGAATAATGCATGTTTAACGAATTGCGATACCCATAATTATTTAATCATTTCCAAGAGCAATCATGATAAAGTTTCCAAAAACAAAAGACGGGTTCATTTCAAGTGTTATTTGTGTTGACTGATGGAGGAATCTGCTTTTAATGGTAAGACTGTTTTTTTTAAGCGCTCTTTAGGTTATGTCATTCACAAATATAAGGAGCATAAAAGTGAATGTCTCAGAGCAAGGCGGCAATTGTCGTTGCGAGGCTGAGATTAGACATCTGGCATAGCCAAATTGTAACAATGACCTCAAGGCATCATTTGACCGAAGAACTGTGATGGCGAGCTACTGGCAGACTAGAAGCAGGACAAAGTTAGACAGAAGTGGCCAGATGGCTAAATGTGAGTCTGTCTGTGGTTCATAGACTATGGCAACAATTTCTAATTACGGATTCGGCATCCAGGAGGTTCAGCCAAGGACGGCCATAGGCTACGATGAGTGCCGATGACCGATATTTGACATTATGCGCACGAAGGAATAGAGCCGCAATTCCGTCTGAACTCAGATCCTCCCTCGCTGCAAGCGGAAGGTTGGTATCAACGTCAACCGTGCATAGAAGGCTTCACAAAGATGGTCTTTTTGCGAAGCGACCAGCCATTTGCCTCCCGCCCACATCACGCCATAGGCGGGAGCGTTTGCAGTGGGCACGTCAACATGTCCACTGGACGCGTGATCAATGGACGGCTGTTCTCTTTACGGATGGGTCCAGGTTTAGCCTCCAAAGCGATAGTAGGCGTATTTTGATATGGAGAGAACCTGGAACTCGTTTTCCTCCATCACACATCCGTGAAAGAGAGGCATAAGGATCAGGCAGTGTTTGTGTTTGGGGTGGTATCTCTTTAGATGGGCGCAAAGAGCTTCATGTCTTTCCCCGTGGAAATGTGAATGCTCACACCTATAGAGGTGACATTCTTGATGCTTATGTGCGCCCTTATGCCGGGGCAATAGGTGATGCTTTCGTGCTACAGGACGATAACGTGAGACCGCACAGGGCTCGCATCGTGGATGCTTATCTTGAGCAGGAAACAATTCAGAGCATGGAGTGGCCAGCTCGATCACCGGACCTGAATCCTATCGAGCATGTTTGGGACGCTTTAGGACGACGTATAACTGCTCTCAATCATCCTCCTAGGATCCTAGTCCCGCTTTCACCTGCTTTGCAAGAGCAATGGCTCTCACTTCCTGCCGAACTCATATACCGCATAATTGACAGCATCACACATCGCTGTATGGTCTGTATTGCTTCTCGGGGGGATTATACGCCATATTAAAGGTACTTTTCCTATACCAAACTGATATATCCTGTTTGTTCATTGTATACATATGCTAGTTTCTATAACACCATAATTGTCTGGCGATTTCTTTTTATGCTATTTTATACCTATCTATGTGTTGTATAATGTGTATAAGTTTCATTAAATTCTTACTCTTAACTTTTTGAGTAATCGCTATTTTTGTGACTTTTCCTTAATTTTTGATAACCAGTGTAAAATAAAATATTCGAGTACTTTCGAAAGATGGCAAATCCACCAAATATGCTTTCTAATATGTATATGTCTATAATATTCTCTTCTTGAGTAGCTCAGATGAGGCACTTATCAAAATAATAAGGAATAATCAATACCGATTCTTTTTATGATCAACAACAGGATGAGATAGAACTAAAAGAACTGTAGTGGGGCTTTGCTTAACGCAGAGAAAATACGACTGTAAGTAATGCGGAATAATTAATCCCGATTCTGTAACGATCAATAACAGGAAGAGGAGAAACTAAAAGATCTGTGCTGGGCTTTGCTTGACACAGAGGAAATAAGCCTGAAAATAATGCGGAATAATTAATCCCGATTCTAGAATGATCAACGTAGGAAAGTGACTGAAATATTTAATTAAATTCTGTCAAAATAAAGTTACATTTCGGCGCAATGTTGAAATCAGCTTGAATTCATCACAACCTACGAACATTGAGTGACATAACGGTTTCTCTAATAGTGAATATATTCCATATTACATAACAACTTTTGATATTTTCCTCATGATTTATGCTTGTAATTTTTAACTTTTATGATTCCTTATAATTTATGCTTGTAATTTTTCAATTTTATGTCTCCCTCCATTTTATGCTTGTAATTTTGCACTTTTGTGTTTCCTTCTGATTTATGCTTGTGATTTTGCAATTTAATATTTACTTCTGTTTTATGCTTGTAATTTTGCACTTTTATGTTTCCTTCTGACTTATGCTTGCAATTTTGTACATTTATGTTTCCTTCTGATTTATGCTTGTAATTTTGCACTTTTATGCTTCCTTATAATTTATGCTTGTAATTTTGCAATTTTATGTTTCCCTCTATTTTATGCTTGTAATTTTGCATTTTTATGTGAATCGATAAGGTGTTACCAATTAAAATAAAAATACATAAAGTTTTATATACTATTAATTAATATTAAAATACTACTGGAGCCATATCATCAGGCGAATTTTGTCCTTATGTTTCAAGATTTCTAAATTATTTCTCTCTTACATATAATTTGATTGCAGTCCCGTATATAGCTACCGCAAAAGACCATTACTGACTGGACTTGTGAAATCCCAGCTAGGATAACCGCGGATCATGTTAACACGCGAGAGACAAAGCGAATAATTCGACGAAAAAGTACACCAGGTGTTTTGTTCGTGGACGTCAGGATTGACTCGGACATCTCGAACCGTAGTAACCATAATTAAAAGGGTTTTTAGGTACAGTCCGCGAGAGAAACATCTGCGCTCGAGGCTTAATAAAGTTTCTGATTAATTTACCGAAACAATGGAGGGATAGCGGCGTGAGGCTTGATCAAAGCTACGCGCTCTTCAGCCCCTCGATGCTGTCAAGAGACGGAGAGAATGGAGTGGAATACAAAGAGAAGCTTCCAACATGAACATGATGCAGTTAATGACAGCAAATCTGAACACATCAATCAGAGCCTTCTACTTTACAATAATCCTCCATTTTAAAAAAATTATATATACCGTAAAATCTTGAGTAAAATACGCAATTTTTTTCACATTTTAGTCCGCAAAAATGAGGGTGCGTATTGTACTCGTGTACAAAAAAACGTAGTTTTAAACGTTGAATAAACAACAAACAATAGATGAGCTGTATTCTAGTGAAAGTGATTAAGATTGATAATTTCACAGTATTGTTTGTTTTGAATTAAGAATTTAAGTTTTTTTTCTACCTAATTTGACGTTTTCGTTTATTTTTATTACAAATTTTATTTATGTTAATAAATATTTGTGCAATTTTTAAATAAAATATTGAAAAGTTATGGGTGCGTATTATAGGCGAATTTTAATTTTTTCCGAAAATTTCGCACAAAATCAACCATGCGTTTTATACACGTGTGCGTATTGTAGTCAAGATTTTACCGTATATATATATATATATTTTGACGGGGGGGGGGAGATTCTGTTTACAAATCGGAACAAATTTCTGTTTGATTGATATTTCCAGAATGGAGGAAAATTTGTTAAGTAGATATGCTCTTCAAATGTAAAACAAGTCAATAAAATTAAATGTTAAAAAACATTAAACTCATAATTTATATTAAAATGAATCACTGGTTGATTATATTAAATTATCAACCAATATATTATTAAATAATAATTATTGATTGGTTATATTAAAATCAATAATTATTCGTTTAACTTGTTTAAATGATTTTAAATCTATATAAAACTTTATTAAGACCTACTTTTCTTTATGGCTGCGAATGCTGGCCCCCTCAATAAATCTGATGAGAATGAATTCTTAGTTTTTGAGCGAAACATTCTGCGTAGAATTTAGGGTGCAGTGCGAGAAAATAACATCTGGAGAATTCGTTATAGCCCTGAATTACACCTTAAATATAGGCAACCAGATATAACAAGGGTCATTAAATCTTATCGTATCAGATGGCTCGGCCATGTTTATAGATATGAAGACACTGTTAAAAAGCTGCCTTTTTATAAAATGGAAGGTACCAGAAGAAGAGGGAGACCATGGACCATGTACTAGATGGATTGATTGTGTAGAAAGAGATCTTAAGATCCTTGGAATGAACCGGTGGATAATACTGCCTTGGTCTGTACCAGGCTGCCGTGCTGATGAAGAAGATAAATGATTTTATGTGAAAGCAAAATGGATGAAACACCAAATACTGGTGTTTGTTTTGGGAAAATGCATAGGAAACTAAAATGTGAACATTGGAACTTTGTTGAACCGATATAAACTTGTACATTTTTGAATTCTTTTTTATTTTTTTCCATGATTTTATTCCAATCTAGGATTTATGAATTTTTATTTTAATCTATAATTATTTTTTGTATTTTTATGCAATGATTTTATGGCAAACAGCCATGTAGTTTTGTTTTGCTGAGTCGAAAGCATTAGAATTAACAATTAGAAAATTTCGTTTTTTGATCAGTGCTTTAAACATTATTCGAAATATACACATGCTTAGAAAAAAAAATCCTCTACCTATCAAGAGGCATCGAATCACACCATTTCCACAATTTTTAAGACTGCTGTGTACTAACTCTGTTGGATTCGTTCACCTCAATGTTAACCCATGGAGAAAATGTGTCTACTATTGACAGCCATATAAATGCCGATAATCCAATAAAAATGGTATTTTCAGATAGCCCGAACTTTTATGCACCTTGCAACAGGATTCATTTTATAAATTGCATCCACTGAAGGAATTTATGAACGTTTAAAACATATTATACCAGTTTTTTTCTCAGAATAATTTAAATTTAAAAATATTATTGGCCTTTAAAAAAAAGAATAATTTCAAGATAAAAAAACTTTTTATATACCATGTTTTTAAATTTTCTGTTGAATCATATAAATTTGACAATTCTATGTATTAATAAATACTTTTTTAAAAATTTTTAATGAATTATCCCATCAACTTGAAAGAAAAGGATCAAATGCGTAATAAAGAGGTATCAAATGCTTAATCAATCCTTTAGCTCGAGAATTGGAAGTTAACTTGCGTTTAACTTTTCATTCCCGTCTCGGCCGTTAGATGGCTACACCATTCTACAAAACAAAATTAACTGAAAAGGAATTCCAATGCTGATTAAAGATGGCTAAAAGTATTAAAATAATGCATTGTTATCGTGTTCTGAGCTATTCTAAAAGTTTCAAATGTCTAGCTAGTCGGGAAGTTAGTTAAAAATCGATTGCAAGACTTGTATCGGACAAACACAAAAACAAACAAGAAAGCGAGTTAATAAAAACATGGTAAAAATGCCCCAAGATGTCAAATTTATTTCTATTACAGGGTACAATAAAAAAATAATCTTTCAATCCAAATCGGCAATCCTTGGACGCATTTTCTCCATAGGTTAACATTGGGGTGAGCCAATACAATAGGGTTAGTACACAGCATCCTTAAATCTAAAAGAGCCGAAGTCGAGAGATCCTGCCATCCAGTGCTCTCCGATTCATAAGAGGAAAATTCGCAGACTTTCGCCTCAGCGGGAGTCGAAAGGACTGTAATATCCATCGGTTTCTTTCACTGTTTTTTTTCTTTCTCCAATCAACGTTTGGCATCCGAGGTGAAGTTCCTCCATGCCTGACTAAAGCAGAGAACTGTCTCTTTCTTGAGGGCCTAATTACGTTCCTTATTGAATTACTTAATACAATAGGGGGGAGGGGGGCGCTAAGACCTAATCACAGCAACACGCTTCTTGTCCCCTTCGCATTGTCGAAGGGAAAAAAAGAAACAGAGAGAGAGAGAATGGAGGATTAAAGATGGCGCACTGAAATGGGCACGGTCATTAATCATTGCGAATCTGAATAATTAAGAGTAGCGACTTCGTTTAATGACTGTCGGCCGCACCAATTAAGCACGCATCCATAATTTTCATTAATGGGGTTCATCACGCTTGAGGAAGCTGATAACTAGTCTATATTGTCGGTGGGAAACTAAATGTTACTTCGCCAATCCATTCTTCCCAGACTAGTATCGAGTGACTTTACTGCAATTGAAAAATGAATACTTTACTTTACGCGTGAGTAATGATTAATAACATTGTAATGGTCTCTCATTTTTTTCCCTGCCGTTGACCAGGTAGCCCCTGGATTGTAGAATCAAAATACCGTCAACTGGGGTAACTTTGGCCCAACAAACGATAAAAGATTGTATGTGCTCTATCTAGACCAGTGGTTCCCAACCGGTGGTCCGCGAGAACCTCGGGAGTGGTCCGGCACCACATATAAAAGGGTTACCAAATAAATTGGGATTTTGAAAGCAATGTTCGCTGAACTAGATGAGCCGAATATATCCGATGACTATCAGGTGTTGAATTAAAATTTCTTATAAGTTTAACATAATTATTTTATAATTAGAATGGGATACGTTATAATGTGAGTACGTTAATGTCCCTTTTGCCCGAGGGATATTATATACCCCCCATACCCCGGAAGTTTCCCCTCTAAAGTCAGTGGGGTCGGGGGTTGGGGGGGGGGTGGTCCGCATATGGTTCAATTTCTGAATTAGTGGTCCGTAGACCTCTACGGGTTGCGAACCACTGATCTAGACAAGAGAGAGTGATTATCACTTATTTATTGAAAGGGCCAATAGGTGGGTAAAATATAATAGGTATAATAAGTATATAGGTATATAAGTATACTAGCTGAAAACCCGCACTTCGCTACGGAGTACATTCAAATTAAATACAACGGTCAATGTATGCAATTAATGCCAAAGAAAAAAAAAATATATATATATATATATATATATATATATATATATATATTTTTATTTATTTATTTATTTATAATAAATACGATGATCAATGTATGCAATTGATGCAAAAAAAACCCCCAAAAATATATTTCTAAAAATATTGTAAGGGATATTTTTATAGACAAAATAATGTAGAAGAAAATATTCAAATTAAATGTAATAGGACATACTAAAGAATATATTACAGTTAATATAGTACAGTTCGAGGAACATAATATCTTTTATTGTATTTTAATATTTTTTTGGATAATGTCCAATCGTCTGCCGCATTAGCAAGAATTTTTTTTGTCTATTTTGTTGTTATGCACGTGACGATAAATTTATATAAAGTACCAGAAAAAAGAAATCACGTGATCGGCATTTAATAAATTAAATTCTAAAAATTAATCTTTAAAAATTCACCAAAACTCAGAAAATGGAGGTAAAGATTCGAAAAAGATCTCATTTTAAAGTAATTTTTATGATCTTTCTCGTGATGTAAATTTTATAACCCTCAAATTATTATTTTAAATGCAAACTTAAAAAAAGTTACTAAAACAGCTTAAAAATTTAATTTTGAAAAAATCTAAGAAGAATTTTTCAAAAATCTTTCTTAGTGCACCCCTACACTATAAGAGGAATCGCCATGCAAAATTTCAGTCCTCTAGGTTCAGCAGTATGGTCTGTGCGTTGTATGTCAGTCAGTCAGTCAGTCAGTTACGGAACTGTTTTATACATATAGATTATAATAGGTTTGATGAGCCAAAGTTACCCGCGAAGGCCAAAGTTACCTCTGTTGACGGTACTTCTTTTGTGCTAAAGATACCTGTCTTACGTTGTACTGCTTCTGAGTAGTGGCCATAATAATTTTGGATGACTCCCTTCTGTAAATAAGACAGGTTAAAATGTAGCCTGTACCAGGTGTAGCATTCTTCTATTGCAGTATAATCTCTCACCAGTTGGAGAAAAACACCCCTATCTAAAATAGACTTGGCTAAAGAGCTCTTTGGAGCAATTCAAAAGTGCCAAACTTCAAAAGCTTCCCCGACAAGAGCATTTGTTCGAGCATTTTTAAAAAGAACTTGTTACACACTTTTCTCGTTTTTTTAAAAATATTCTCTCACGTAAAGCTGCTGTGTAGTAACGCTATTGGATTCGCCCACCTCAATGTTGACCTACGGAGAAAATGTGCTTACTATTTACAACTACAGTCGGACCTCTATTTAACGAACCTCTATTTTGCGAATTTCTCTATTTTGCGAACTTTTCCTCGGAACCAAGAACATTTTGCGAATTTCTTCGTAAAATAACCTCCAAATAGCGAAGTGCACTCTCTATTTAACGAATTTTTTCTTATGATCCAATATTTTTTTCTTCCATATTTCTCAAAATATTTCTCGACATTTCAAACTTAATCTTTCTTGTAACACATTTTATGGTGACCAATGACCTTGAACTGGTTTTACCAGTCGCCTAACCCACGGAGAGCAGTAAAATCGCTGCATTTCATCCAGGAAGTGCAAACTTTATCCAACCCCCTCCTCCCCCACTGTCCCCTTCATTCGAAAAATTTTCAATATCCCCCTTACACCCTTAATGGAGCTGTCCCGTGTCCTTGAACTAGTCTCCTGTTTTCTACATTGTTGATCATAGTCGTGCTGGTAATTTCGGTTCTTGAAATTGAAAATACAGTGTATTCCCGGTCAATGTTTTGTTTTATTCTTGTTTTCCTTGCAGATTTCTTTTTGATGGGTGAGATATATAAAACAAATATATATTAATTTACAAAATAAAGGTTGATTAATTACTTTTTAATAATATTTAGTGTTTATGAATTTTAAATCTGTTTTGTGTAGTTTTAAGTATTTTAAGAGATGAATCTCCATTTAACGAATTTTCCATATAACGAACTTTTTTTCGGGAATTAGCGACTTCGTTAAATAGAGGTCCGACTGTACGTAAATGCTGATCATCCAATAAAAAGGGTTATTTCAGATAACCTTCACCTTGCAACAGGGTTCATTTTAAAACCACCCCCAAAGGAATTAATGAGCGTTTAAAACACATACCAGATATTTTTACCCGAATAATTTAAATTAAAATATATTACTTGCATCTTTTTTTTCAAAAACGAAAAATGCCCCAAAGTGTCAAATTTGTTTTACTATTACGGAGTTCAATTTTTAAAAATATATTTTAATCCAAGTCGGTAATCCTTGGACACATTTTCTCCATAGGTTAACACTGAGGTGAGCGAATTCAATACAATGAGTACACAGCAGCCTTAAAATTCAAGAAGAAAATCGGTTATGAAGAGAATTGTCAGTTGAATCTCTGGCCTTCTGCTTTTCGGAAAGACATACCAGTATACTATTAACCCTTATTCATCCTAAATCAACATTCATTTTTTTTAGATAAATATCTCAGTTCCGAAGTTCCACAGATCAAAATTACAATCATTGAAAAAATAGTCCGTACCATATTTGAAACTTTGGCCATAGGTTTAAATATTTTAGGGCGCGTATCCTCTGTGATCCCAGGTCTGGCTCTGAAATGGACTATTTTAAAGCTTACCTATTTCTCTCAACGCCGATACTTTGGTAAATGACAACATTTTTACTACTATAATTTATTTTTCTGGAAAGTTTTAATTTATATTGTAATGAATAAATGCTTTTTTTAAAATTATTTATCAATATTTATTAGTATCATAATTATTTTCTTCAACTGTTATTTTAACGATTTGTTTTTATTTCTTTTTTACTTTTTCTGTTTATCTGTGTGGCAACTCCCCACATCTTTTCCGTTGCCGGAGATAGTAACATTTTCCCTGTGCTCCTCGAAAACTCATTTAAGGCTACTGTGTACTAACCCTTCTGGATTCGCTCACCTCAATGTAAACCTACGCAGAAAATGTGTCTACTATTGACAGATACATAAATTCTGATAATCGAATAAAAATGGTATTTTCAGATAGCCTCAACTTTTCTGCATCTTGCAACACGATTGATTCATTTTATTTCGTCCACCAAAGGAAATTGTGAGCGTTATGAGCACTATGAAAGATATTTCCCCGAATAATTTAAATTTTGAAATATTATTTGCAATTTTTTTAAACGAAAAATTCCCCGAGGTGTAAAGTTTCTTTCTTTATTACAGAGTACAATTTAAAGGAAAATCTTTGAATCCAAGTCTGCAACCCTTGGCAGCTATATAAATGCCGATAATCCAATAAAAATGGTGTTTTCAGATAGCTCGAACTTTTCTGTCCCTTGCAACAGGATTCATTTTATAAACTGCTCCCACCAAAGGAATTTAGGAGAGTGTAAAACATACTATACCAGCTTTTTTTCTCAGAATAATTTAAATTTAAAAATATTATTGGCCTTATTTAAAAAAAAAACGAAAAATGCCCCAAGATGTCAAATTTCCTTCTCTATTACAATTAAAAAATAAATAAAAATCTTTCATTCCAAGTCGACAATTCTTGGACACATTTTCTCCATAAGTTAACAGTGAGGTGAGCGAATCCAATAGGGTTAGTACACAGCAGCCTTAATATATATTGGCTGACTGATAAGTATTTGTTTCGTATGAGTGTAAAATCTTTAATTCAGACGACTTTTTCCGCCCCTCTAGTGACACTGGACATAAATGCTTAAAAAAAGCATTTCATTCTAAGTTTGACCAAGGCTTTATTCTTAATATTCAGCGTTTCGCAGAATATTATGAATCTCTCGAAGAAGGCTCTCATAGGTCTTTAAAAAATCAATCGGGCGTTTACCTTTACTATTACGGGGGATATTACAAGGTTATTAATCTTTCTATGCTAGTTTAACTGACATTTGTCAATACGCACCTATGCCCTCAAAAGTCGCGAGATGGTGAACCCCGCAGTGTTGCAATTCGCAAAGTAGCTCGCGCGTTAAGACAAAAACAAACCGCGGGCTAAAACCTCGTCCATCTTACACGAATAATAAAATTGACAGACTGGGATGGGGAAAAAATGCCATTGTTTTTTCACACTGTACGCTCGGACAGCGGTGAATGAGAAAATTGCAAGACGGGGGGGAAAAAAGGAAAAACAAAGTAATTTCGGAAACCACGCGCGCTGTTCTATTTTACCCCCATTTACGGTTAAAATAAATAACAAAGCTTGCGTAAATTACTCGCCGTCTCTGGCTTACAGTTACGGTTGCGAAAGAGTTATGGCTCATTTTTTCCATTCATAAGGACGCCAAAAAAATGCACCTTGTTCCCCCAGATTTTCGGCTCTTACAATGCGCATTTATTATAAACCGAGAGGCCTGGTTAAAAATTAAGCCCTCGCGCGAAGGGTTTGTTCGGGTTGGGGGATTTGCGTGGATCCAGTATTCTTCACCCTCTAACAATGGCAGCATTTTGAGTGTTCTGGGGGTTAGTTACTTTTATTGTTCGACTTGGCTGTGATGAATTGTCCGCTGTAGTGGGTTATGTTTATGAAAAAATGCATATGAGGCAACATTCCAGCTCGACGTTTTTCCACCGTTTGCATGTAGGACCTTTTTTTATTGCGACTGTCTCGGCGAATCAGAATGACAAATGTCGGCAATTATCGGGTTTCACTCGATTTGTAATCGCAGATTTATTGTTTTACAGTTTTAGAACAAGCTGAGCATTGTTTGAAATTTTCTTTTATGCACGAAGGAATGTAGGATATGAAAAAAATCTTGCTTACGGTCAAACAATCACTAGACGCTTTGCATTACCCATGCTAAATAATCCATGGGTGTGTACGGATAACTTCGGATTATCCATAAAAATGACCTTTTGTAATCATAGGCGTAGCGTCGGGGAGAGCATGGGAGAACGCCACCCTCCCAACTTAACTTAAAATAAATTAAAACGTTAATAGAAGTTCAATTAAAATCGCGAAATTGTAGAACACTTTTAAAGTTGGTTTTTCCTCCTTTTTTAAACTGTGAAACTGAAGATTCCAATTATGTCTTTAGCCTTAAAATAGTTTTTATCAATGACATGATCCATAACAAAAATTCGATGCTATATTTTTTTCTCATTTTATTTATTTTATATTTATTTTTGTCATTGTTTAACTTTGAATACTACTCAAACATCAATTCTATTGTTATTCAACTTTGAAAAAATAATAATATTTCATATTTTAAGGACCGTCCGTCAGTCAATGCCCTGAGAAGGGCCCTAACTCAATTCAATTCGTGCCCTTCCCCCCTCCTCCACCCCCCCCCCAAAAAAAAAAAATAGAAAAAAAGTTAGAAGCACGCTACGCCTATGTTTGTAATGCTAAATGACCTTTAAAGAGGCTTTGAAGAAACGACAAATAGTGATTTAAATGGGATTTGATACAAAATGTGGTAAAATATACATAGACTTTTCAGCTTTAAAAAAAAATAAAGGCTTACAATCCTGTATTTGTAATCTTTAACATTTTTGGGGACAGTAACTTTCCTTCTTTCGCTATGCACCGATGAAAAGCCAAACGGATAATCGGCAATGAAGTGTTCATGCTTCCGTTTGCAGATTTTTGCTTATATTCATGCGACAGTCTTATTATACATTTGAACAACAGTCATTGTTGCGATATCCTTTCAAACTAATCCATAATTTCAAATACGTTCTTTTCATTTCTATAGTAAAGCCATCCAGCCAGCTTGTCAAGTACAGCGTTTGAATTGTGCTCTTTAAAAGCAGTTTGAGATTGACTAAATGTATACAAGCTTATACTGTCTCATAACAAATTATAATCTTAAGCCTCGGACTCTTGAAAGTGAGTAACAATTTAGAGCAATCAATATATATATATATATATATATATATATATATATATATATATATATATATATATTTATTTATTTATATATATATTTATATATATATATATATATATATATATATATATATATATATATATATATATATATATATATATATATATATATATATATATATATATATATATATATATATATATATATTCCCTCTACGTGGATTGCGAACGTTGTTGGTCCACCAATCTTCTCTAGTAAAGGTGGTGGCTTGTCAGCTGTTGGGATCAAATTTGGGATCGCTGTTGGGATCAGCAAGTATATAGATGCTTGTATCACCCCATAACAGATTGTAAACTTCGAGGCTAAATTTTAAATGAAAAGTGAGAGGAACCAAAACTTTTCTTTTTTATACAGATTCTAGGTCAGAATGGTTTCGTGTGATGGCAATGGAAAGGAAAGTACGAACTTTGTAGTTGGTGCTTCCTCCAAAAGTATGGTCCAGATCTCGATGGCTGAAGCATATCCCTTTATCGTACCTTTATCGTACGTTTTTCAATCAAAAAGAAATCAAATCCACGCGCAACTTTTGTACGCTTAAGCATAACATGCAATTATAAATCGAACAACAACTCTCCTCCGGAACAATATGTCTTCAGGTCACGGCAAATCCGCTCTTGTTTTAAGAACTTGCATTGCCCTGTAATAGAAATGCCTTTTTCCCTTATCCTAAACATTGGGGAATGGATTTTCTGTGCGTACAATTTGCTTAACCTTTTCCCTACGGGTTGGGATAGCATGTATCCCAAGAATAAGGGCCCAAGAATGAATATATATATATATATATATATATATATATATATATATATATATATATATATATATATATATATATATATATATATATGTGTGTGTGTGTGTGTGTCTGTGTGTGACATCAGCGGCGCCGGCGAGGGAGAAGAAAGGTTGATTGCCGGCCGTGCGTCACAGCAAGTCTCTTTCGTAGTTAGTCAACACAATTCAGTTCCCGCGCTGGAATTCGTGGCTTAGTCGGCATCTCGAAGATCTTTGTAAAAAACGCTCTTACTGGCCCCTCCAGCCCCGGACACACATGATCACTCCAAACTTAGCAAAAACTTTATTTCTTACATTTCGACAAGTTATCGGGGCAACGACAATTCACAAAATTCCCGGCCAAAACTTTGGTGGGTCTTTTAAAACTTCCTGAGGTCGTAGTCACATGACCCTTGCACTCTTGCATTGATTGGATAGAGGGCCCCAGGCTAGTTCTCTGGGATTGAGTCCCGTGGCCGTTATATAAGGTTTGGCGTCTATGAGACTGGGGGTTAAAGGGAGGATATATTGATAACCTACTTTATTTTTTAGGAAACTTACAATTCCTTTGTTCTTAAAACGAAAACGAAATTAACTTTACGCTAAAGGAAATTTAAAAGAATTTATAAATTAGTTAAGGTTTTTGGGTTTTTTATGTTATATATATATATATATATATATATATATATATATATATATATATATATATATATATATAACCGCCTTAATGACCGTTCTTACAGAGGGGATATGAAGTTTCCCACTCGTAAGAGGGAATCAGAAAAAATGTGCCCCGTAAGCTAAAGGTTAATAACTTACCGCAAAAAGTACCACCAGATTACGGCAATGGAAAATTTCCTTGCATCGATAGCTCTGTCTTTTGTAAAATCAGAGTTCATTTAACTCAGAATTAAAACTTGATACCTCTCGCCAATTCGGAAGCAGAAGTATATGTACATAAACTGTCTCGAATGGGAAAAAAAAAGTTTTATTTTTACTTGCAATATGATGTTCCAACTACCTTTTATTTCGAAGGTTGAAAAAATTTATCAGTGGTCTTTTGAAACTATTTCTTGCTCAAAAATTTTCAAACTTTCTTGTTTCACGAATTCACTGATACACTGGTACAAAATAATAATGTCCTGTGAGAAAAAACAAAACAAAAACAAACTAAAAGATAACTTACTAAAATACAGGGTGGGTTTTTTTTAAATTGACACTACTCAGAGCCATCTGTAGCGCGATCTATCAGCCAGAATTTCCCCAAAATTGATAGAGGGACTAAGGACGACACGGGAAAGAGTTTCCGTGACAAAAAAAATAGTTCCAAATGTCACCGATAGGGGACAATATGACGCTGTTGCTGTCGGCTTCACCCGAGAATTTGCATAAAAGACAAGTAAAACATCAAAATACAAATTTATGACTACGTAGTCGACAGCAGCGCCAGTATTTTGGGCTATAAAGATCAGTGCGGAATCTGTTGCGCCTTCACTTTACAGAAGAAAGGGTCGTCAGTCGTTTTTTTCCCACTTGCTTGGCCACCTCGCTTCCCCGATCTAACACATGTGACTTCTTTCTGAGGGATTATTTAAAGTCTAAGGTGTATCTTGGTGGAGTCTCGAATTTTGTGGCCCTAAAGGAAAACATATCCCGGACTTTCATGAACATTTCTTGTGACATGTTACGCTTGGCCGTTGAGAACGTAGTATTCAGGATGCAATGTGTCGTCCACCAGGACTGTGGTCCCCTTAAAGGAGGGGAAAGTGAATTTGCTGCATAAAGTGATGTTGCAGTTCGTTCAGTGAAATTTCTTTGTTATTCATTTGTCTGCTTGCGACTTTTTCGGTATTCATCCCTTATCTTTGTAGCTTGAAATACTGGCACTGCTGTCGACTACATAGTCGTGAATTTGTGTTTTGATATTTTAATTGCCTTTTATACAAATTCTAGGGTGCGCTGATAACAACAGCGCCCTATCGTCCCCTATCGGCAACTTTTGGATTAAAAATTTTTTTTTATTGTTATTATTATTATTTTTTCACGGAAACTCTTTCCCATGTCGTCCTTAGTCCCTCTATATATTTAGGTGGAATTCCGGCTGATAGATCGTGCTATAGATGGCTCTGTGCAGTGTCAGTTTAAAAAAAATCATCCTGTATATCTCCTAGATTTGTACGATCTATGATCGGAAATATTCCGTAAATCGCTTACTCGCCTCTCCTTTTAGCCAAATTTTGTTTCTCTAGTTTACTCATTCCCTCCCTGATTATGTTTTCCTTTGCCCCCAAAAGTACGATATTTGGTGATAGTTTTCGCGAGAGAATCAACCACTAGGTGGTGTAAGAATTACTGAAAGTATGAACTACATTTTTTGCTATGCCTAATTAGAAACATAGATAGACTTCCATGTTATATATTTGTCCGAATAAGAGGAGGTAAGTAGATTAATGTTCCTCTCACAAGCCCCTACAAAATGTACTTAATTTAGCTAAGTACTTAGTAAGAATTTTTTCCTTATAGTTTGTACTCATAGTCCCAAGGTACTTATAGTTCATGTAATAGTTATTCTATATAAACTATAATTTCATATTTAATGGAGTTTTATTTTGTAGGATAATACGCTAGCTTATTTTTAACACATATCTTTAGGATAAGCGCTAATATGCTAGTTTATTATTAACACATGCATTAAGGATAAGTGCTTTCAAAGTTATAAAACTATGTTGTGGATTATTAGAATTTCAAAAGCAACGAAGAACCTTAATCTTATGTATTAAAATTAATCACGGGCCATTTAACCTAGCACCTGAGATTTACAATGTTGCGTGCATGTGTGTATGTTTAGTCATTACTGTAAACAGAAAACAATGAATACGAGTAAACTAAACTGAGGAACACCCATTATAAAACCATTAGACCCGAAAAGCAATAACTTGGCAGATTAAACGAAAATTAAATTACAGACGATTAAGTCTAATACTTCAGAAAATTTTAAATTCCGGTGTTCCCCTTAATGGACTGAAATGCAGACGGATATATAAATTACATGAACCTAAGAGTCTCGCACTTAACTTGCATTAAATATACAAACTACTGATAGTTATGTAACTCACATTCACAATTAAGCCCTAGCAACGGGTAAAGTTAAAACCCGAAATCCTCCCCCTCCCTCATTAGACAAAAGTATAAAAAATGTCATTTCGGTGTTCCTGGATACATACATCTTAGATACACTTATCAGTGTATGCAGTTCTACCTACAAACGAAGAGCACTTTTGCCCTCTCCTAACAACAATATTATAATAAGTCTTAGTGGTGAACTCCTGGTACTTTTTTGCTCTATGAACGTGAAATGCTTTCAAGAAATGTACCCAATTTCTAAGCTTTAAATAATATTTTATTAAAATCGATCTGCAAGACAACATCTATACAATTCTAAAAATAAAAACTGTTTTTTGAAAACTAAACCTTTTCTTCTTATTGCCAATATGAAACTTATAAAAAAAATATTTCAGGTAGTCTCTTCTAATGAAACTACCGCGGGTTATTAACATAGGATTACTTATCGTTGCTCACCACTTTTGTATGTGCATATATGTTGTATGTGTTATGTATATCTGTATCTATATATATGTACGCATGTATATTCATATATGTATGTCAACATTTTGACGCATTTTGGTACTTTTCTGTTTAACTGTTTACTGCTTGTCCAAGCGATATAGACTGGGTTTGGCGCCGTGCCAACTCGCGAGGAACGGACGGACGGTTTTAGCGTCTGAAATTTTGCTTTCCGGAGGACCGTTATGGAGAAACGTGATCCTACGTAGAACTCGATTCTGGTTTCATAACTGTATTAGGCTCCAAACTCAGTTTATCCTGCTGTCAGTTCTTATTGCAAAATACAGAAGAACAATACATATTTTACAATTTGTTCTCGAAAAGGATTTGTTTTAAAAAAACTTCAACAGAGAGGAAACGGGTGATATTATTGAAAACTATCTTAAGTTTTTTTTTTTTTTTTTTTTTTTTTTTAACGGGGCTTGAAGTATCATAAATCGAATGCGCAAGTTTTCCCGAAGAACAGCGCCGTGTGAAATCATTCGAACAGCGTGGAGAGAGAAGCAACAGTTGAATAGCTCAGCATAGGATGGTGGTCCAGCGCCGGCGCATACCAGGAGAGCAGCTGCGGGCACAGGACGTGCGTGTTGTGGGGAGGGGGGGGGGCTTCCCCCCAATTCATGATTTTGCACGAGATCAGCAGCTGGTGGTGTTTTGACTTTAGGATCGAATTATTCCTATTATATCCCTTGACTTCACATGCTATAGTAAGTAGTGCAAACAAATTATGACTAACTACTTGATGGATGTCCCAGCTGAGAGCGAATGCTCTGTTACTAACAGGCAGCAATGTCTGCTGTTGGAAATAAGACATGGTGCGCAACTATAGCTTTTTTTCAGATCTCAGAATTTTCAGTCCATGCAGACAACTATGTTCGTAGGGTTGTAATACGCTTCCTATACGCCGTAAGGAGTTGCAGGGAGATTTAGGGGGAAACGAGATCTAGAGGCGGAGTATTTAATACAAGTAACTTATTTGAACTTTCCCTTCTTTCCTAAAATCGGATTCAGAAGGCTTAGAAAGTTCGAACTCACTTTGTTTTTGTCGCTTACGGTCGCCAAGGGTCCTAAATTCTTAAAAATAAATAAATAAATTTATAAAATGTATTATTTTATTTTCTGGGCTCAATTACGCCATGGAGCTTTAAAAATCAAATAATACGAAGCACGTATTTATAGATAATTATATTATGAGTGACAAGTTTTTTTTATACTGTACTGTCTATGAGTTTCCTTCTGTTTCATCTGTACTTAAAATCGAATTTATATCGAATTGGAGTTTTTCTTGGATTGCCATCTTTAAATGATTAAGGTCACGTGATTTTATTTCAGGAATTTACGACTTACTCAACAATACTGGAAACGAACTTAACGTCTCAGACGATTCTTGGCAAAAAAGCGATTTTCATGTTATATCTCAGTATTCGATTATACTTATACGGATAAATTTTATCCTCTACTCCAAGTAATTTCATAACGAGTAATTTCAAAGCGAAACAAGACCCTACGAAGTGTAGGAAATAGCTCACGGTCACCGTTACAAACACTAAAGTCGAAAAAATGGGAGTCTATTGTCAAACAGGAGCAATTTAGCGTGTTCAGCCCGGCAACCACTCAGCCGTGGCTCTGTATTATCTGCTTCTGACCAATCTTGATGTTTGATGCTAATCTGAGGAACATGCGAAGAAAAAGTTAAAACCAAGCATAGGAAATTGCTATACTTCTTAAATGATAATGCTCCTAGATATCTGAGCTGACGCATCAGGCATTTTGTTGCCCATTGTCGCCAAATGAAGTCGACATTTTGATTTGATAATTACAAAAGCGTTTTTTTTTCTTTAGATATTTCTTTAATGGTTACTCTTTGTAGAAAGTATTATATCTCATTGAGATCATAAAGCTTATTAGAAAGGGTAATTTTGAGTTTTATGTTAAACCTTCAAATTAGAATAATACATCAAGCAAGTTTATTCCACAAGCATCGTTTGTTTGAAAGATCTTTTACATTGATTATCACTTTCGCATGCATATATGCAACGTCTTAGCTTTGAGCGACAGACAGTTGCATTATTTAAGGCTGCTGTGTACTAACCCTATTGGATTCGCTCACCTCAATGTTAACCTATGGAGAAAAGGTTTCCAAGGATTGCCAAATTGGATTGAAAGATTTTTTTTTTCTAAATTGTACCCCGTAATAGAGAAAGAAATTTTACACCATTAGGAATTTTTCGTTTTTTTTAATGCAAATAATATTTTAAATTATTCGGGGAAGAAATCTGGTATAGTGTGCTTACCGTACGTATATATATATATATATATATATATATATATAATTGTGCTATGAATTTTTTTTGTAGAAATCTAAAGCTATAAATAATTATTTTTTAAATTTCGCTGATATTTTTTATGCTTTTTTACGTTTTGCTTTATTTCATGGTCTACAAATTAGAAATATATTTGTGGTTTCAAAGAATTATGCATGGGTTTGTGGAAAACACTTCAATTAACAATCCTGGGAAATTTGAAAGAAATCAAACGAAAAGTAATGCGCATGGAGCATTTTGAAAAATGAAATAATTTTGGAAAATCTTTTTGATAAACAGACATTATTCTTAAACGAAATACTTATTTGTGAATTCTAAGGGTTTTCAATAAAGTAAAAAAAAATATTAATTATTCTCATTTAGTATAAAGTGTAAAGTATTGAAAACTTAAAAGAAACGAAGCTGAAGGTCCCTTGTCCCCTTAAGTTATGCATATTCCAATAATATATGGACAACCTTAAGTCAATTGGCTGATTTGGTCTGGGAGACCAACGGTCAAATTTTTTTCTGCATGGCGGATAAACTGATCGGGAGCTACCATAGGCGTAACGTGCTTCTAACTTTTTTTTTTTAGGGGGGGGGGAGGGGGGAGGAGCACAAAAGGAATTCAGTTAGGGCCCTCTTCAGAACACTAACTGCCGGACGGTCCTTAAAATATGAAAGATTATGACTTTTTTGAAATTCAATAGCAACAGAATTGCAGTTTAAGTAGTATTCAAAAGTTATACAATGAAAAAATTATAGCGTCGAATTTTTGTTATGGATCATATCATTGTTAAAACCAGGGTTAGATTTGAGGCGGAACGCGCCGGAACGGTGATCCGGACCTCTCTTTAGGTACCTCTCTTTAGCAATAATTTGGAATACTCCCCCACACACCCCGGAAGGTTACCGTTCCGGCACCTCTATTTCTAGAAATCTAGCACTGGTTAAAACCTATGTTAAGGCTAGAGACATAATCGGAATCTTCAGTTTCACAGTTTGAAAAAGCGGGAAAAAAACCAACTTTCTTAAAATTTTCTACAATTTTCAGATTTTAACTGAACTTCTATTAACCTTTTAATCTGTTTCAAGTTAAGTTGTGGGGACACGTGCCCCCCCCCCCCTCCTTGACGTTACGTCTATGGGAGCTACAATTTAAAGCCGATTCCTAGCGGTTACAAACATCGATGCAAAAAACGAGACACGGGGAAATTTCACGGACAAAACCAAAGGAATTTCAAGGATAGAAATAGATTAAAATTGTAATATCTGTAATTGCTAACCTTGATGGAAAATTCAAATCATATACACAGCGCATGGCTCAATTCATACTATTTAATATAAAAATCTCGATATTAATTATACTAGCTGAAATTAACTATTTCCCTTTTTGCGGTTTTTCGGCACAGCAAATTTTAATAAAATTTTGGTGGAATTTTTAATTATTTAAAGTAGAGCGACGTTTATACTGAAACGTACGCATACGAAAATTATATAGCGACTTAAATAACTGTTTTCTGTCGAGCCCAGATGAGTAATTAATTGATTCCGATTAATCTACAATTTAAAACTTTCTTCAGAAACAATGAATGGTACATATCAATCACTGACACGTAAAATAGAAAACAGGCAGGGCCAGGACGCAAAAACTAATTTGAAATAATTAATGTTATTTATCATGACCTAAATTCAAGATCAATACAGTTCCTTTTTTCGGCTTATCTACGATAGCGTGGTGAAAGACACGTAGACAGGATTTTCAAAGTGGCTAACTTTTCAAGAGTCTCTCGCTCAAAACAAAAAGTCGGCTGAAAAGTTTTCTCATTTAACAAAATTTAATTCAATAAGAAGACCTTGAACATTTTTTTCCCAGTCATGTTTCGTTGTTTCGGATCAGAAAATCAATTATTTTTTTCGCCTCAGTGACAGAACTTTTTTGACAGTCATCTAAGGTTACGGACAATGAATCATGGTTTGGCAACGGGTTACTCGGACAGGCTGGTAGTTTGTTTCTCTTTGCTTGTTAAACATAAACTAGAACTTGTAAATTGTTTTGAAAATTAAATTAGAAGCGGGGAAGCTTCCAGTTAAGTTTGTGCTTTTAGTAGGGCCTCTGGATAATCGATCAAAATTATCACGTAATGCAGGAGCAAACAATTAGACGTGAATATATGAAAGGTCTGATGTAATAAAACTGAAAAAAATATACCCAAAGGATTATGAAGCGTGTATTTTAGAAAATGTATCTCTGTCTTTTTGCATACATGAACACTGAAGTCTGAGTGTGTGGGGAAAATGTCAAACATTAGCATAATATTTTTACAGAATACGGTATCCTGGATATGAGAAGAAACAAAATAAAACAGCCTTTCCTAGCCAGTCCAAATTTTATTCCTGCATTTGATTTAATGAAGTAGATTATTTTGTCTAACACAAAAATTTCTGGTCTGTTTCTTTGCAATTCAGTACACCATGAATGGTGAAAGTGGAGTGATATGAGTGGAGCATAATAAAAGAATTTACTTTGAAATTTGGCCCTGCTTTACTGAGTTCTTGAGTATTTTGATTATATTTCAAAGTAAGTTCATCATTAAATTTTCTGGAAACACTACATAATAAACGAAATATTTGGTAGGTCATTTCAAATTTCATTCTTGTATCTGTTAGCTGAAAGAGAAACATTTAGTTTACGGAGGAAAAGATTCAGAAAAATGACAGTAACTCGGACATGGGGTTATAATTCGAAGAAAAAGGAAGGAAAATTTTGAGTATTTTTGCAATTCTGGAAAATCATCGTGAAATAATGTTATCAAAAACTTTCTTGTCTGAGGATAGGAAAGTTGGTTCTCAATATGATGATGAATAAGCTATTCTTGAATGATAAATAATATGACTGTATTCAAAGATTTAATGAAAAAACTTAAAATCCTCATTTGCATGAATAATTAGAGCATTAGCTTGAGTTGGATCATACGGTATGAAGAGTTTAATTCTTGACCTATGAACAACTGGTGACTGCTCCGGGTCACGGTAGGTCGAGTGAAAGAACAAATTTGGTGCTTTTTATTTTAAGTTACTTTAACTTTATCGATATCGTTTATACCACATTTATTTCTGAAATACGCAGAGAGAGAGGGAGAAGTATCTATTCCTTTTTTATGCATTCTTATTTAGACACATAAAACGTCTTCACAAACAATGATACAATTAGTAATTCTGTGATGTGCAGTCAATAGAAGTTTAACTGGAATGTACTTAGTGATAGACAGAAATTGAACGTTGTCACATATCCAACATAATGTATTTAAAAGACACCCGAGAAGTTTTAATTGCAACGTGAAAGTAACCAGTAAAAATTTAGAGTGATTCTGCTTTTGTAAATCCTATCCCTCCAGCATACTTGCTGGCAGTGTCGTGCCCATAACAAGGGTGAGAAACAGCTCCATGGCAGCTGGGTACGTCGGAGTTGTATATCTACACTGCTGGCCACTGTAAATGTAACACCCTGAAGGAAACATGCAAATAACATGAAATTTACAACATGCATTAGCGTAGTTACAACATGCATAGCGTAACAATTTCAGCGTAGACGCACATCACACGCGCCTGTGGCGCCACTTCAAAGCGCTATTGAAGGCTTGGAGATTTCGACGATTTCAAGTTCGGCAATTGTGTTTTTCTTGTGTTTTTTTCAAAAAACGATCAATTATGCCTCGTCGAAAACAGCGATCATCTTTTGATCAAGTATCCGAGTTCGACAGAGGAAGGATAGTGGCCTACCGAGATTGTGGATTATCTTTCAGGGAAATCGGTAGTCATGTTGGACGAAACCAAACAACTGTAATGCGGATATGTGATCGATGGATGCAGGAGGGTACGACGGACCGGCGTGTTCGATCGCATCCACCTCAGCGCACCACTTCACGTGATGACAGGCAAATTGTGCGGATGGCAGTGACGGATCGCTCAGTCATATCACGAACCATAGCACAGCACATGCAGTCTGTAACGCATCATCCAGTGTCTGCGCGTACAATTCGACGCCGTTTACAGCAGAGTGGTCTGTCCGCAAGACGTCCATTGCTTTGTCTACCCTTGACGCAGAACCACAGACGTCTCCGCCGCCAATGGTGCGATGACAGAAGGATGTGGACGGCAGAATGGAATGAAATTGTCTTTACTGACGAGTCACGCTTCTGTCTGCAACACCACGATGGTCGCATTCGAGTCTGGAGACACCGTGAAGAGAGGATGCTGAACAGCTGCGTTATGCACCGCCACACTGGTCCTGCACCGGGTATTATGGTATGGGGCGGTATTGGATATCACTCTCGCACACCTCTAGTACGCATTGCCGGTACTTTAAACAGCCAGCGCTACATCTCCGAGGTGTTGGAGCCAGTTGTCCTTCCTTACCTTCAGGTCTTGCCCACAGCCATATTTCAACAGGATAATGTGCGACCACACGTGGCACGCATTGTCCAACGGTTCTTCGTCAATCGCCAGATTGAATTGCTTCCCTGGCCGCCTCGCTCTCCGGATCTTTCGCCGATAGAAAACATGTGGTCCATGGTTGCTCTACGATTGACCCAGATTCCATCACCAGCTGCCACAGCAGATCAACTTTGGCAACGTGTGGAAGCTGCTTGGTCTGCTGTACCCCAAGAACTCATCCAAAGTCTCTTTGAATCAATGCCGAGGCGTGTGGCAGCGGTGATCTCCAACAATGGCTGCTACTCTGGCTACTGATTTTGGCAGGAACCATACTTCACATAAGTCTATAAATTTAATCATTTGATACTTGGTCAACATGTTATCTACAAAATAAATTTTGTTGTAATATCTCTTGTCTTTCTTGGTGTTGCAATTTGGGTGGCCAGCAGTGTATATATATAAAACAGTTCCATCACTGCGCAGACAAAACCGCTGGACCTAAAGGGCTGAAATTTTGCGTGGCGATTCTTCTTATAGTGTAGGGGTGCACTAAGAAAGATTTTTGAAAAACTCCCCTTAGATTTTTAAAATTAAATTTTTAAGCTGTTTTAGTAACTTTTTTTAAGTTTGCATTTAAAATAATAATTTGAGGGTTATAAAATTTATATCACGGGAAAGATCATAATAATTCCTTTAAAATGAAATCTTTTTCGAATCTTTACCTCCATTTTCTGATTTTTGGGGAATTTTTAAAGATTAATTTTTAGAATTTAATTTATTAAATGCTGATCACGTGATTTCTTTTTCTGGTACTTTAAATAAATTTATCGTCACATGCATAGCAACTAAATAGACAAAAAAATATTTTTTTCTTGCTAATGCGGCAGACGATTGGACACTATCCAAAAAAATATTAAAATACAATAAAAGATATTATGTTCCTCAAACTGTACTACACTGAAGTGCCACTGAATTAGGGATACCTACCTAGTAACCTGTCGGGCCTCCTCTGGCCTTGATAACGGCTGCCACACGACGAGGCATAGATTCAACAAGTTTCTGGAAACGTTCCACGGGAATGGCTTGCCAAATATTGGCTAAAGCTGTCCATAATTCAGTAAGGTTCTTTGGTGCTGTGTGATGGCCTTTCACGACTTGTTCCAAAACATCCCAAAGATGCTCAATAGGATTTAAGTCTGGGCTTCTAGGTGGCCAATTCATGACAGAGAAGTCAGAGGAATGCTCATCCAACCAGCCAGTAGCCAACCGTGACTTGTGAGACGTACAGAACAGAATAAACGGATGGAGGTGATCACCCAGCAACTCTACGTACCGAATTGCATTGAGGGGGGTTGGTACACGCACCAAAGATCCCAAACTGTGCCACGAAAAAACACCCCAGACCATGATTGAGCCACCATGCCCTTGTACAGTTCCAGCCAGGCATGCAGGATCCATGGCTTCATGAGCCTGACGCCATATTCTCAGCCTCCCGTCGGCGTTAAGTAGTCGGAATCGAGACTCATCACTCCATGCTACTCGTTTCCAGTCCTCTACACTCTAGTCTCTGTGCTCTCTTGCCCAGGCAAGACGTGCAGCCCGATGGCGAGTATAGAGCAATAGTACTCTCGTAGGTCGACGGCTCCCGAAACCCATACGGTGAAGCGAGCGTTGCACAGTCCGTTTACTGACTGTATGACTGGCACCGTCATTAAACTGGGTGGTAATTTGAGCTAATGTTTGGCTTCGCTGGCTACGTACAATACGCCTGAGCCGTCTCTCACCACGCACTGTCAAGGCTAATTGTCCTTTGCAGTTTGCCCGATCGCTAGTTTTTTTCCACCATCCATGTATTCTTGGTATACTCTTGACACCGTTGACCTTGAAAATCCTAGCTGTCTGACGATTTCGGAAATTGAATGGCCCATGCGTCGCGCACCTACGATTTGTCCGCGATCGAAGTCGTCTAAATCAGGCAGTTTACCCATACTGGCAATTCCAACAACTAATTCAGAACAACCACAGTACGCGCTATATATGCAGTTACCACAGCGGCCTCACTTGGGCATATATGATGCGCAGCGCTACACAATTTGCATAGGCTTTGCTATCCCTAATTCAGTGGCACTTCAGTGTATATTAACTGTACTATATTCTTTAGTATGTCCTATGAAATTTAATTTGAATATTTTCTTCTACATTATTTTGTCTATAAAAATATCAATTACGATTTTTTATGAATATATTTTTTTGTTTTTTTTACATCAATTGTATACATTGATCGTCGTATTTATTATAAATATATATATTTATAGATATGTTTGGCATTAATTGCATACATTGACCTTTGTATTTAATTTGAATGTACTCCGTAGTGAAGTGCGGGTTTTCAGCTAGCCTTTGCATAAGTGACCTCTCTTATAAGCGAGTATGCATGAGCTTTTATCATTTACCATTAACTTGTATTGTTCATGCAACTGTAAGTTGTCGAAACAAAACCCCGTTGCTTCGTCCTATAAGATAACCGTCGATACATTTTTGAAGAAACACATCAAACTCTTTGAAAAAAAAAAAAAACCTTTTTCGCCTTTTATGTGGAGGAATAGAATAAGCGAAGGTCGAAAGGGATCTGCAGGTGCGCACGAGGAATGAAGATGAGCGCATCGTTTATTGTTTTATTCACCTACAATTTTGTCGGAAGTGTATCGTTAATGTGGCGAATGGTTTTGTCACGCACAAGAAAACGCACTTTACCTTGACTCACTGGAAGACACCGTTAAGGATGTTGCTTTATTTCGACTAGCCATTCTAACGTTTTTCCCGATGACCTCTCGTCCGATAGAATCTTACAATAGACGTATTTAGAGATCCCTATCTCGGTTTAATCCGGTCTCGGACTTGCTACCGGTATTGTAGAATAGACGGTGATGCTATCGGAGTTACAAACACGCCATTTTGCGTGCAGCAGGAGGGTAATCAGAATCGGAGGATTTTGAATATTCTGAATATTCCGGGTGAATTTCGTTTTTGTTGAATCCAAGGACGCTGTTTTTAGGAGAGTATATATATATATATATATATATATATATATATATATATATATATATATATATATATATATATATATATATGTGTGTGTGTGTGGCTTGAAACAAGTAGTGCCTAAGTCAGTTTTCTTCAAGATGACTTTGCTTGCTTATGTCTCTTTAAAAAAAATATTATTTTCAATGTAAGAAGTTCCCAAGTCTGTACAATGGTTTAGAAAACACTTTTAAAGCATCGGACAGATTTGGGTACTTCTTACTTTGAAAATAATATTTTTCATAGAGACATTAGCATACAAAGTCATCTTGGAGAAAACTGACTTAGGCACTTCTTGTACCAAGCCACACACACACACACACACACACACACACACACACACACATATATATATATATATATATATATATATATATGAAATCTAATTTTCACTTTCCCTTTAAAATTCTCTGTTTAATTCCTTTATACAGTGTTTCTTCTCTTTCTTCCCGTCCCTGCAGCAGTATAATTCGTTTTAATTGCCTTTCTTTTTATTGTCGATGAAATGGCTCGCAAGATACCGGAGTGCATTATGTCATGAAACTGAAGAATCTGGTCGGCTTGGCCTTGATTTTCTAAACATGCCAGACATTTCGTCCGAAGTCTTCTCTTTTCACGATTATTCTTGAATTGCGAGTTTAACTAAACATCTAGAAAAGCAGATCCCACTAATATCCTCTCACGTTTGCATTAAACACACGGGAAAGTTTTCGTGTGAACAGGGTACTTTATCCTGTAGGATAAGGTTAGATACTTATCAAATTGTTCAGACGAAGCAGACGGGAAAATAATTGGCCCACTTGTAAGGCATGTCGCTTAAAACTCCTTCAAGCTTTTTACTGCTAAATTTTAATTAAGTTCGATCAAGTGGCTATTACGTAAACTTGAAGGGAATAATGTAATTTTGTTTAAATTTCTCTATCTCTCTCTCTCACACACACACATGCACACAAACATCCATCTAACCGTCCATGCAGGCATATACATATACAGGGGTTGTCCAAAATAATGGAAACACCTTGAAGAAGCAAGTATTACGCTTCTAATATGGTGTTGGAACCCATTTTGGATCTAAAACTGCTCGAATCCGCCTTGCAATGGACACGTACAAGTCCTTGATGATGGTAAGTGGTATGTTACACTTTCTTCAGGGTGAAACTGCTCCTATTCCTTGAGATATGGTGGAGAAGGATAACGGAATCTTGTTCTTCAAACCGTGATTTAAAAGTTCTAAGTCTGTGAATAGGGGCGCTATTATTTTGAAAGTTTTAATCTTCTACAGGAAACAATGTCTACGCCACTGAACGGACATTATCGCCCAAAAAGGTTAAATAGTCACTGCTAGTTATCCTTCATCTTAAGATGATAATGGGACCTTCTGAAAACCATGATATGACCACCCAAAGCCTAATGGAACCTCGACCTTGTTTTACTATTGGATGGATTTTGGGTTGCAAGCTTTTGCCTATGTTCTCCACACGTAAACACGTCCTGGGGTGGGGAATAGTGACAGTTGATTCATATTTAAAACAATAGATGTTTCCACTGACCAGCATTCTGTGTCTTATCTTAATGGCGCCACTGTAGTTTACATTTTGAATTCATCTGTGACAAAAGGAGTTTGGGAAAAACAGCTGTGGTAAAAATATTTTGCATATACAGTTCCCTTCTCACAGTAGGAGTCGATACTGGATTCTGTACGAGCATATTAAGTACAGCCAGGCTCTGATTTTCCATTAAGCCCAGTAGGCCCGAGCCTAGGGCCCCTAAATGTTGGGGGGCCCCTAAAAATTTTTAATTTTAAAAGGAAAAAAGAAAAAATTCCCAATTCAAGTTTTTTTAATTTTACCTTTTTCAATAGCAATTTTTTTTTTATATATCCTTTCAAATTTGACTGATTGATTGGTTTATCATATGTATAGTTATATGTATAGTTCATCATAAGTATGTTATAGTGTATGTAAGGGATTAATAAGTTTTTCTGGTTGCATTGTATTGGTGTTTTAATGATGAAGTTAATATGTTGTACTGCTCTTTGTTATTTGATAACGTTCTAGGCTTCTACACTTCAAATAGCCAATGCTTGGTAAAATGGCACTTTCACAATGATTTATGATTATTTTTTGTGTGTGTCAATTTTGGAAATTTTACACCCACATCTGTGTTAGGGGGACCCCATCCCGAGTTGTGCCTATAGTCAAGAATTTTCTAAATCGGGCCCTGAGTACAGCAGTCACCTTTGTTCCAAGTGGTCTTTCTGTTTGTGGTAAAATTCGCCTTTTATGTCCTCCTGTCAGTGACTTTAATTTTCCTGTCAGTGAGTTTCCACAATTGTGCCTAGCACAATTTTTCGCGAACGTTTTACTCTGTCATGAAGTTAGACACAGTACCTCTCGATACTCCCAATAACTTTGCAAATGAGGTTGCCGAAAATTATTATCATTAGATAATATTTTATTTCTGTCATTTAAATTTTACTGTCCGTCCAACTTTATTACTGCCCTCTGCCGGTCTAGAGAATAACCTTTCCTCTCCACAAAACATTTTGTGTTTAGTGAAACACGGCACTAACAAGGTGTTGCGGCTGAACATGCCTCTGAACCGTAGAATGAGAGAGGTTCCAATATTTTAAACAACAAATATTGGTCTTTTTAAGAGCATTACCTGGGGAACATGGATCAGTTAATTTCTTTTGCTAACAGGAATTATAAATCCTGATTATTATATCTGGAATAAGACGAGTGGACTTCTCATATCCAGTTTATATATATATATATATATATATATATATATATATATATATATATATATAAATGCATTTAAGTTTAATACTTGAAATAAGATTGAAATTTTCCAGACCTATGAAAAGTAAATAACCTAATAGGTGTCGAGTCACCTAGTTTCCCGTTATATGAGGTTAGTTTTCTTAATTATCACCACATCGTACACACGCACACACACACATATGTGTGCATGTGTGTGTGCGAGCGCGTCTGTTTGTATATACGCGTTTATATATAGTTTTAGTAAAAATTAACATTAATAAAAATTAAATTCTTAAGTAAAAATAATAATAATAAATAATAAATAATAATATTTTACTCTTAGTAATAATAATAATAATACAAATTTAATTTAGGTTTATGTCCTATAACACAGTCTCCATAGTAAGTATGCTTCTGTGTTTCCATTAACTCCATGGTTGCAAGGTTTGTGACGTCAGTATTCTTGCGGTTTCCTACTCTTAACTTCCTCTTTGTCTAGCGCCAGGCTTGGTGTTCTTTGATTGAGCAACTATTTAATCAATTCTTCTGTTCTTTATGGATTGCACGGTGTCTAAGTATGTTTATTGGTTAGATCATATTTATCAGAAACAATACATTGGCTTTTAGACAGTATCGGCACCGCTGATGAAGAGATTCTGTCTAAAACCTATTTAATACTTATGTTTTCATGTTTTTAGTTCTTGGCTGGAAGTAGTTTTAGAACTTATACTGGTTTTTCACTTTCAACATTGTCATATATATATATAGAATATGTATGTATATATATATATATATATATATATATATATATATCTTACAAGCCTTATACGTCAGTTATTGAGGGCTTGCTGTCATGACCTCGCCAGCAGCGACTGTCAGACGCAGAATTTAGTCAAGAGCACCCAGAAGTTGACCAGAAGAGTCCCGAGAACGTCTCCAGCGAGGAAACCTTGGCAGGAAGCTGGAAGCACTAATCCTCATATCCTGTCACACGTGTGTGCACACCGAAATTGGGTAATTACCTGTGACCCCCCATCTGCCCCTTTCGCCGTCACCCTCGCGTTGCAAGCAATAATGCGACGCTAATGGACTAGCCACCCTTTGGCTTATACCGATAGATTGTTTCTCCACGAACCACATATTTGTTTTTTTCCCCAAAAGGATCGAGTCGCCAAGATTTGGCGGGAAATAAGCCAATTATTGAATGGATCACGGAAACTACATTGCACAGAGTAACTGGTCAACTCTCTAAAGCAGTGGTTCCCAACCCGTAGAAGTCTGCGGACCACTAAGCCAGAAATTGAACTATTTGCGGACCCCCCGACACACACACACCATGTTAAGGGGTTATGGGGGGTATAGAATATCCCTCAGTCAAAAGGGATACGGGATTAACGCGCTTACTTTTTGTTTCAACCTTGTTTTCAATCTTTAGAATTAGATAGCCTTAATCTCAGCCTGAAATTGAAACATATTGATTCATGGGTGATTAAATAAAACAGTAATTTAGAATACATTATTTGTTATTGCTATTGTACAGTGTACAGTACGACTTAACTACAAATTCTTTAATTTTAATACATAAAAATTGCATAAAAATACATAAAAATTTATTCAACACTTGATAGTCATCCGATGTATTCGGCCCATCTAGTTCAATGGATATAGCTTTCAAAATCCCCATTTATTTGACAACTTTTTTTATATGTGGTGCCGGACCACTCCCAAGGCTATCGCGGCCCACCGGTTGGGAACCAATGCTCTAAAGCTTTGTAAATGGGCCACAAAATTTCGCCTACGTTAGCACGCTAAATGAGGGATATCCTATTTTGAAATTTTCAAGTTATTGCAAAAAATCCTAATTTCTAGACCCCTCAAAAGGAAAAGTAAAGAAATAAATTACAACTGTGATAATGAAATTTGGATTTATTTTCTTACTAGCTTAACTCATGGAGAGGAATATTGTCTTTCAGCGATTTCTTCCCTCTTCAAACACTGTCGACACTCGTTCAAAAAAATGCAAGAGGACGGGAGGGGAAACTCACGTTATAAGTATGTTTTGTGAATACAGTATTGAGATGCCTGAAGGGTAGTTGCTTCTCTTATTGGACTATAGTATACATTTTTGTAAGATTGGTAGTGCTTTTTTTTATGTGTTCTACTCTTGAGTCTTTATAATTTTTACCATGTTTTTATTAACTCGCTTTCTTGTTTGTTTGTGTGTGTGTGTGTGTTTGTCCAGTACAAATCTTGCAATTGATTTTTAACTAACTTCCCGACTAGCTAGACATTTGAAACTTTTAGAATAGTTCAGAACACGATGACAATGCATTCTTTTGATACTTTTAGCCATCTTTAAGCAGGATTGAATTCAGTTTCAGTTAATTTTGTTTTGTAGAATGGTACAGCCATCTATCGTCCGGAACGGGAACGAAAAGTTAAACGTAATTGATTATGCATTTGATACCTCTTTATTACGCATTTGATCATTTTAGCTTAAGAGAGAAAATTAGATATCTGAGACAAAAATTAATGCGCATGGAGCATTTTTTAATAAAGTAAATAACAAACTGATTAATTTAATTAAGTTCTCAATTTTTTAAAATTTAGAATTTTCATCTCTAAACAGTACTGTATAAGTATACAAAATTTCATAGCAATTAGTTAATAAATAAAAAAAAAGTTTTTCATGGTCCATTGTCACCTTAACCTCCATACTTCTAATTATATTAATCTATTTAGTATTGAAGACCACTTAAATATTAAATAAATCAAGCTCTACATTTTTAGCGTCTATTTCAGGGTACGAAAATGAATCTGCATCTCTCCCTGAAATGAGCGATGCATAATTCTCGCTCCCTCTTGATCCGAATTTTTAAATCGAAATTTAGAATTACGTACACAATAAAATAGAAAAATGTTAAATGTTACATAAATTGAACACTACAATCCCTTTGTTTATTTTAAGAAAAATAGTCTAATTTCTCTCCTTCAACACCTACAATTCATTTTCCTCAATTCAATTTTCCTCTAAGTTTCAGACACCTGTAGTTTTTAGACTCTGAAAAAACCTCGAAAATATCAAACAAAAAATGTATTTTACTCTACATTTCTGTTGCATATTTCAGGGAGCGAAAACGTACTTTCTTCTCTCGCTGAAAAGTTGAACGCTTGATTAAAGTTTCATTCCAGAAATCCGAATGTTTTATTCAAATGTGTCTTTTCTAGACACAACTGACACGAAAAGATTGTTTTGTGTATACATCCAGAGAAATTATCAGAATTTCAATTTCAGGGAAATTTTATTCTCGTCATTTTTTACCATGTTTTTATTAACTCGCTTTCTTGTTTGTTTGTTTGTGTGTGTGTGTTTGTCCAGTACAAGTCTTGCCATCGATTTTGAACTAACTTCTCGACTAGCTAGAAATTTGAAAATTTTAGAATAGCTCAGAACACGATGACAATGCATTCTTTTGATACTTTTAACCATCCTTAAGCAGTATTGAATTCATTTTCAGTTAATTTTGTTTTGTAGAATGGTGAAGCCATCTATCGCCCGGGACGGGAACGAAAAGTTAAACGCAATTAGATCATTTTCTTTCAAGTTGATGGGATAATTCATCAAAAAAAAATTTTTTAAGTACTTATTAATACATTAATACATGTCAGTTGAATCATATAAACTTGACAATTCTATGTATTAATAAATACTTTTTTCAAATTTTTTGATGAATTATCCCATCAACTTGAAAGAAAATGAAGTTAATTGGAAGTTAACTTCCGTTTAACTTTTTGTTCCCGTCCCGACCGATAGATGGCTGCACCAGTCTACAAAACAAAATTAACTGAAAATGAATTCAATGCTCCTTAAAGATGGCTAAAAGTATTAAAATAATGCATTGTCATCGTGTTCTGAGCTATTCTAAACGTTTCAAATGTCTAGCTAGTCGGGAAGTTAGTTAAAAATCGATTGCAAGATTTGTACTGGACAAACACACACACAAACACCAAAAAAAGAAAAAAAAACAAGAAAGCGAGTTAATAAAAACATGGTGAAAATGTAAGTTATTGTAATTGTAATCATTCGTCTAACTCAAACTAATGAACAGAAAATATATAACTTCTCGTAGGATATCAAAAAGTTTCAACAAAAGAAACTATTTTATACTTTAATAGATAACAACAATAAGCAAAAACTTACATACTGATCCCGAGAATTGAACAAACGAATCACAAATTATAAGCCTAAAGGAAGAGAAAATCTATGCAGATTTCGGGGGTAAGTTTCATACTTCAGAGCCCATATCAGAGGGCGAAACTGATATCTATGACTCCCGTTGAATATATTAAAGTAACTTCTTTTTTTTCCATTTAGTTTGTATGTATTCAGTCAGGCCCAATTCCACGCAAGGTTTTAGTAACAAGTTCTCCCTTTCATTGGACAGTGGATCTTCAAAAATGTTATTTAAAAAAAAAAAAATGATTCACTTGAAACTCGGTTGTGTAACTAGTAATAAGGTCAAATAACCATGTTCAAAATTTGGTAAATAAAGTGAAAATATTTTATAAAATGTTTTTCTATTAGCAACAAATTGTTGACCGGTGACGTATCAGTACATCTTCGTAACTGTTCTCTAATTACCTTTCAGTTCACATTTGGATTTGAAATAATGAAACAAGACGCCAAAATGTTTTCAATTTAAGAGTATTGAATGGGGTGAAATACATTTATAGCTGCCTATCAATATTTCCAAAAGCTTAACAACAGTATCACAAACATGTGACTAATAATGATAACTAATATGACACTTAAAGCCTATATATTTTTATTCTTTTCTATTTTAAAAGACGGTGACACTTCTTTCGTAATGCTTCACATTGAGTGATTAATTTTAGGAATGTCAGTACCTCTCAGCTCGTCTGAGACGTATTAGCACGTCTCACTACGTCTCAGACATATCAATACGTCTTCTTAACTAACCTTAACTATACTTAAGTTATTATCTTAAGTGCCTTTCAACTCACATTTGAATTTGAAGTAATGGAATGAGGCGCCAAAAAGTTTTCAATTAAAGATTATTGTTCGGGGTCAAACACAACTGCCTATCGATATTTCCAAAACCTTGACGACACGTGTATCCTAAACTTATGACTAATTTAATGCCCATATGTGTTTTTTTCCTATTTTAAACGGAAACAAAAGGCGGTGACTCTGGTTTTGTAACGCCTCACCTCGAGTGACTAATTTTACGAGGCGTTTTCTGTTTTTCTTCCAGAATGTCTCGCAATGTCTTTTCCTTTAACAGGAATAATAACACGCGACAATTCTTGCCTTTGAAATGGAATATAAATCACTAATGGCTGGCCATGTAGCCCATTGTACCTTTTCCCCGCCGTTTTTCCGCGGTCATTATCATTGTCTTCGCGTCTCTACCAGGAATGGAAACGTTTGGTGTAATGGGATGACGTCAGCTGAATTAACTAAAAGTGATCTTATACACATAAATAAGCATTCACGAGCGTTGATTTCATGGCTTCTATAGAGTCGGAATCGTTGAAAATTTCGCAAAACGGTAAATGACGTCATCGGAACGCATTTTGAGTTACAGCCGAAAGAAAAGTGCAGTTGTCAGTTATGTCAAAATAGGCAACGCGTAACCCGTTGGGTCATTAATTACGCAAGAATTCAAGCATAATCTGATATTGCGCTGAAATGAAGGTTTGTTATGAGATATTTATACTTGAATATTTCAATCTATGACTCATGATTCACAGATCGTAATTAATTACTCAAAGCATTTTGAGACGTTGCAGCAGCTTGTCCCTCGGCGGACCTTGCGCCATGAAACCTAACTCAACCATCAACTACTTGACTGTTTCTATCACTTTATATATGCCTGTGTTTACATTGTGGGGTTTTATTATCTTTTATACCACTTGTTATATGTTTCCTCCACTTATAAACTTTATATATGCGTATTGGTTTTGCTGTCGACTTGTGTTTGGCGCAACTTGTCCTTTTTGGACCTTATGCCAAAAAACTTAAATCAACCAACCAACCAATCTTTTGATGACTAATTTGTCTGAGTCGACAAAGAGATAGTTATAAATGACAGTTTTTTGATTGATATGGCGTCTTTCAGACATTTTTTCTCCCTGTAAGCGGCGTATTAAAAAGCTGTCACCATTTTAAAAAAGTTAAAATAGTTCTGGCGTAAATAAAAGATATAAAAAAGAGGACATTATAAATACTACTACATCTCTCTTTCGATAGTAAATTTATAAAATTAAGATAGGAAACTCAGAATTCGACTAAAGAATTAATAAGGTATAGGTTCAACAGACCAGTGGCCAGTGCTCAAGTGTAAGGTTGGTGCGCCAGTACTGCAAAGTTGTATTTGGCTATCCCAAAGACCACTGAAACATACTTTCGAAGAATTAAATTGCTACAGAAGTATATTTTTCCTCAGTATTACAACACCCCTTTCATGTTAGTTTGTCTGTAATGTCATACAGCAAAAGCTGCGCATACAAGCTTCATGGCTGAAAAAATGCATTTCCCCTAGTTTTAGAAGAAACTGGATAAAACGAAATACACTGCTGGCCACCCAAATTGCAACACCAAGAAAGACAAGAGATATCACAACAAAATTTATTTTGTAGATAACATGTTGACCAAATATCAAAAGATTAAATTTATAGACTTCTGTGAAGTGTGGTTCCTGCCAAAATCAGTAGCCAGAGTAACCGCCATTGTTGGAGATCACCGCTGCCACACGCCTCGGCATTGATTCAAAGACACTTTGGATGAGTTCTTGGGGTACAGCAGACCAAGCAGCTTCCACACGTTGCCAAAGTTGATCTGCTGTGGCAGCTGGGGAGGGAATCTGGGTCAATCGTAGAGCAACCATGGACCACATGTTTTCTATCGGCGAAATATCCGGAGAGCGAGGCGGCCAGGGAAGCAATTCAATCTGGCGATTGACGAAGAACCGTTGGACAATGCGTGCCACGTGTGGTCGCGCATTATCCTGTTGAAATATGGCTGTGGGCAAGCCCTGAAGGTAAGGAAGGACAACTGGCTCCAACACCTCGGAGATGTAGCGTTGGCTGTTTAAAGTACCGGCAATGCGTACTAGAGGTGTGCGAGAGTGATATCCAATACCCCCCCCCCCATACCATAATACCCGGTGCAGGACCAGTGTGGCGGTGCATAACGCAGCTGTTCAGCATCCTCTCTTCACGGTGTCTCCAGACTCGAATGCGACCATCGTGGTGTTGCAGACAGAAGCGTGACTCGTCAGTAAAGACAATTTCATTCCATTCTGCCGTCCACATCCTGCTGTCATCGCACCATTGGCGGCGGAGACGTCTGTGGTTCTGCGTCAAGGGTAGACAAAGCAATGGACGTCTTGCGGACAGACCACTCTGCTGTAAACGGCGTCGAATGGTACGCGCAGACACTGGAAGATGCGTTACAGACTGCATGTGCTGTGCTATGGTTCGTGATGTGACTGAGGGATCCGTCACTGCCATGTGCACAATTTGCCTGTCATCACGTGAAGTGGTGCGCTGAGGTGGATGCGATTGAACACGCCGGTCCGTCGTACCCTCCTGCATCCAACGATCACATATCCGCATTACAGTTGTTTGGTATCGTCCAACACGACTACCGATTTCCCTGAAAGATAATCCACAATCTCGGTAGGCCACTATCCTTCCTCTGTCGAACTCGGATACTTGATCAAAAGATGATCGCTGTTTTCGACGAGGCATAATTGATCGTTTTTTGAAAAAAACCACAAGAAAAACACAATTACCGAACTTGAAATCGTTGAAATCTCCAAGCCTTAAATAGCGCTTTGAAGTGGCGCCACGGGCGCGCGTGATGTGCGTCTGCGCTGAAATTCTAATCATTTGCATATCTCACCTCCGCTAATGCATGTTGTAAATTTCATGTTATTTGCATGTTTTCTTCAGGGTGTTGCATTTACAGTGGCCAGCAGTGTATATTACACGAACCACGGGTTATCACTTATAAGTTCGCGTAATTATATTTCGTAGTATGTTCCTGAATAAGTTCAGTCCGCTTTGATGCAGAAATGAATTTATTTTTCACAGAGTTTGACAGTAGAATCTTTCTTTACGCCAAATTTAACTTGTTTTCAGATAAACGGCAATAGCTGAACAGAACTAGAAACTTAAAACTAGAGATTAAATTCGATTTTACAACCAAAGGAAACACGTGAAATTTAGTATTATATAGCTAAACATTTTTTATTCTTAATGATTCTTAAAAAGTCTAACTATAATGACGAGTTCTATAAAACTGGAGAATGTAATTTCATATAAAATTTGTGTGGTAAACGCAAAATTATATATTACTATTACTACGAATTTATTATATCGAGGAAAATGTATTTACAGATCCTGAATGATTAATAACGCGTGCGGATTAAAAATAGCGGATTATATTAACCCAAAACAATGCTCCATTTCGCTGCAATGTTGAAATTAGCTTATTCTTCATAACCTTTGAATAGCAAATCACCAGACGGGGAGGGGGATTGTCCTAATAAATGAATAATTAATTGTAGAGTGATTAATAATATGCGTGGATCCAGATGTTTATAAGGTAGCGAATCCATTAAATTCGGAGATCTTCTGTTCGGATGATAACTTATGGAGAGTTTTCTTCTCGATATTTCATTAATCACAAATTAACAAATGCATATCTAATATTTTTTTAACGTAAAATGCACTTGTTTCAACAGTAACCCCACGCTACAGCATGAAATTGTTAGTTTCTTTATTATGAGAGCACCAGATAGGAGAAACAACCTGACACTATAGGTTGTAAAAGAACCTTAAAACAATGGACGCGTGCATGTGTTGGGGCAAGCAAGGAAACACAGAGAATTGGCCTTTATCATACATTTATTTGACAATACTAAAAATTCTTTTAAGGTGAAATTAATAATAGAATAAGGTTCCCCTTCATATTATCATTTAATATACGAGGAATCAGAAGCAGAGACAAAGTATTCGGTCAAAGCAATTATTTCTAGTATCTTTCGGGAGGCACTTACTACTGTTGAAGAATACAGCGATGAAGGATTTCGTTGACAGGGGCCCACATCATGTCATATTCAGCATCATCATGTCGGATTCCAGGAACTTCCGCTAGACTCCAAGACAGTTCAATCGGCACTCTATATCGTCCGAGCTGTAGAGATCAGCAAGCGAAAATCTATCGATCTTCTCTCGTTTTTATCTTGGAGAGGCTGTTGTCCGTTTACTGGGGCCATTTTGGTCAGCCCTTTTTCTCTCATTGCACAGTGCCCTGCCTGTCTCTTAGCAGTTCCTGTTCCAATTGGTCCCTTATTTCACTGCTCACGTTCACAGTCTACCAAGTACCTCCCCACCATAATTTTCGTTTTATATCCCACTTTGACCATTATCTGAAAGTTTTATTGTGGGCCATAAAATAACGTCACCATCTATCTTGCAATATTTATAGTCTTTTTATCGCTATCAATGGCCTCACAGACAGCTTTTCTTTTACACCACCTTAGTGTTCCTCAAGTCTTTATTTTTTTGCCTCTAGAGTTGTTATAAGAGTTTTATTATTGACCGTCTCTTGACCACACACCGCAGTGAATAATAACATTTTCAGCGCTTCTACAGACACCCTACGAAGCGATAGCACAAGAACTTTCATGCCCCATTCGGGATTCGAACCCGAACTCACTCCGTGAAAGATCGTTACCCATTATGTACTATGGTCGGCTGAATAGGAAAGTATACCATTTAAATAAAATTATAAGACTTTTAAAATATTCAGGACATTTTTCATAGGGTATTGACTTACAGAAATCTATCTTTACGAAATAAAAATTTTTATTTGTAAATGTAAAATAAAAATAAAAAAAACATTTTAGAAAAACCCGCGCATTGTATTTAAAAGTCATTTTCAGGTGTGGAAAAGAACCCCCCCCCCCCCAAAAAAAAAAAAAAAAAAAAAAAAGTTTGCCAATCTTTAAAAAAAAAAAAAAAACCGAGAAAAAAAATAACGAGGGAAGTTGACGATCTGAGATGCGAACTATGTACCGTCTTATTTGAAAATTTTCAAAACTACCCCTTATTTCGGCGAAATACTCAAACTCTCTTATTCTGCATAACCTATGAATGAGAACCGATCAAAGAAAATCACCGGTATCGTAGTTCTTAATAAAATAACTCGATAAAACACTTTGCGTGAAAAACCGTGTAATTGTTTCGTGCTTCATTTTCTCTCTCGCATGAGTCTGCAACTATCCCACACTGTCCGACCGAACATTACCTATTGTTAGCAACTTCTTCCACTAAGAAAATTACCGTCATTCACTCCCAAACTGCACACATAGCGTATACTTTGACGCCTACAAGCTTAAACGGAGAGTAACGCTGAGTCTAAAATCCATTTATCAGCATATTATGCACAGTCATCGGCAGATCGTGACGGTGAGCTGTTCGATTCTTAACCAGGAGGAGTTGGCCGCCGCGTCGGATTTTGGCCGATAATTCATCGTCCGAAGATGATTATTGGGTATTTACGCGGTGAATGGGGAGGGGGATGAACTATTGATGTCGAAAGTGACCTACAGGAATGGTCCGGTCTTGTGCGTGCCGTGCACACTATACCCGGAAACTTGCCGACAAGTTCATAGTGTGTGGTTGATCAGATCAACGATAAGCCGTGGTTAATGAACCGAATACAATTTATGAATATTAGTGGCTGATTTACCCTTGTATTCTAATTTTTATCTTCCCTGCGATGGAAATTATTACCCCGGAGTATAATGGTAAAGGTTTTTCAATGGCGTTACAACCTTTGTTTTTAATAGGCGTCACAAGTCATAACACATCAAAATGGGTAATTTTTACCCAGCTATCCCTTTGTTTTTTTAATGTATCGCCAAGCATTGAATAATAGCATTTATGTGTTAGATTAAAAGTTCACTAGTGACTGTAATAGATAAATATAAATAATTAAATAAATAAACCAGCCTTCTCTAAGGGTAGATCCTAGATGATCGCAAACTCCTGAATGCTTTGGGTATAACTATTTGTTTATTTTTCTACATCTGGCAAAGAAAGGATTTTGCGAGGATAAAACATTACTTTCTCAAAATTAACCCTTCAGTGGGCACACCAATTTTTGGAACACAGCAGGCGCGCGTGGCACAAAATGCAACGTCTCTTTCAACCTTGATTATTCCTTTTGTAATGAACTTTTTTTTTTCTTCAAATTGAAAAAAACAATTCTGCGTTTTATGAAAAGATTTAAAATGTTGATAATATTGAGATATATTTATAGTTAAAGGCCAAAGAAGCAGATACAATCGCCTTATTTCAAAACTGTCCGGTTTATTGGATCTAAGGACAGCTAGCGAATTCATTCCTATTATGTCCAAAAGCCACAATGAGATTGTCCACCTTCGTCATATGCGGGATTCCTTGTAATAGCTGCACATTGGATCGACTCCATCAACTCCTGCTTTTGTCGTATTGCAATCCAGTATAATCGCTGGTTTACCACGGTTAAATCCCGACTAACAATGAATGGAAAGGAATACGTGGGTCAGAAAATCCGACCTGCATTAGAAAGAGTGTAGGTATAAATAGAAACTGCTTAGAGCATTCAAACTTTACATGTAAAAACAAACAATTCAAAATTACGAAAATGGTGCAATCTGTACACGGGTGCGCTCGCTGAAGGGTTAAACTTGATTCTTCCACTAATGTTTTAAATTCGTTTTCACATACAAACACACGTAAAACAATATTTCAAAAGAACCTCCATTTTTTTCTTAAATGACATTTAGTTGATTTTTTTCCGTCTAATCTGATCATTGACGCAAAGTTTTGCGTCCGATATGATACACACACGTACACGAAAATACCTCCGTGTATACAAACCGTCATCAGAGACTTCAGAAATGGTAAGAGGCAGGTGTAACGTTATCTGTAACTTGCACACAGTATCCCGCATTGCCACTGAGCTCGGTCAATGACAGATAATGGATCCTGTTGAGCTGTTTTATTGAAAAAGAGAAAGCGATAATCGGCGTCGGAAAACCGATAAGTTTGGACGATTTAAATCGGAATCAGCATACTGGCGACAAAGCTTTTTAACAAGATATTAGAATGAGCGTTTTGGTTGTAAACATTTTGAGATAATTTAGTTTCCTCTCTTAATAGCAGCTTTTGGGTAGAAGATAAGGTTTAAAATAGAAATTCTGTGTCATAAATACTTCGGGGATTGTTATTTGCCTAGCAGCAGTAAACTTACCACTTTCAAACTTTGGAACAGGAAAAAAGGAACATAAAAAAAATCCATGTTCCTTTTGTCACATGCGCTGAAATGTATCGTAAACACTGTTTTTTTTTTTTACTCTTTCATAAAATTTTTAAAAATTACTAGTATGCCTAGCCCATTTGTAACCATTGCGATTGCTGAAAAAAGATCTTAATTATTTTTCGTGAATTCTTGTAAGTTTACTTGGTGAAACTTTAGCCAGTAAAATATATGGAGAATTTATTTTTTTTAATTACACCAAATTTTTTTGCCTATACTGACTTATTTTCGATTTGAGAATTTCCAGACATTGACACATATGGAACCCCGTTTTGAAAAGTTCTGGTTTACTCTGAGTGCACTTTTTAAAAATAATTCATACCATAAATACAAGTCATGAAACGGAAAAAGAAATTTGCGTACTTATCTGTGGCTCAGAAATCAAAAACGAACAGTGGAAACACTAAAGATAATAAATGATGCCAGCAGTTGTTATGGATTATGAATAGAAGTGTGCAATGGTAAAATAGAGATAAAATATTAAATAAATCAATAGTAAGCTGAAGATAAAAGCTTCGTTAATCCACAACAATTATGAATGACATCTGGGCTATGGAGCATTAGACATATGCAACGAGTCCCGTGTGACAACCACATCAAATATTCCAAAAAACTGAAAAGGAAATATAACTTTTGTCAGGAAACCAAATACCACCTTTCATAATTTTTACCATGTTTTTATTAACTTGCTTTCTTGTTTGTTTGTTTGTGTGTGTGTTTGTCCCTTACAAATCTTGCAATCGATTTTTAACTATCTTCCCGACTAGCTAGACATTTGAAACTTTTAGAATAGCTCAGAACACGATGACAATGCATCATTTTAATACTTTTAGCTATCTTTAAGCAGAATAAAATTCAGTTTCAGTAAATTTTGTTTTGTAGACTGGTGCAGCCATCTATCGACCGGGACGGGAACGAAAAGTTAAACGCAAGTTAACTTCCAATTAACTTCATTTTCTTTCAAGTTGATGGGATAATTTATCAAAAAAAATTTTTAAAAGTATTTATTAATACATAGAATTATCAGGTTTATGTGATTCAACAGAAAATTTAAAAATATGGTATATAAAAAGTTCTTTTTATCTTGTAATTATTTGGATTTAGTAAGCGTTTATCTTCAATCTTATGTTGATTTGTTCAAGGTATATACACATTAGCTCAAAATTAGTTGCTACCCTTATTAATTATTGTAAATTTTAGAAGCTACAACTTAATGTTGATTCATTTAGAAGCTGCGCGTGTTACCTCGAAAGGTGTTGGTTCTCCTAATAATTACTGCTGACTTAAGAAGTTTTTATCTGCAATGTAATAATGATTCATTTAGGGGCTGTGCATGTTCCTTTGAAACTAGTTCCTACACTCGCAGTAATTATTATGGCTTTAAGTAATGTTGATCTTCAACTAAATCTTGATTTATTACAGGGTTGCACCCGATGACTCGAAAGAGAGCGGCTAGTTGACCCAGCGTTGATCACCAGCTTTGAATGAAGCACGGTTAGTCATTTATTGTAATTTTTTTCAGAATTTGCCGCTAACCATAAAAAATGACGAGAATAAAATTTCCCTGTAATTGAAATTCTGATATATACTCTGGATGTATACACAAAATAATCTTTTCGTGTCTAGAAAAGACACATTTGAATAAAACATTTTGATTTTTAAAATGAAGCATTAATCAAGCATTCAACTTTTCAGGGAGAGAAGAAAGTAAGTTTTCTCTCCCTGAAATATGCAACAGAAATTTAGAGTAAAATACATTTTTTGTTACATATTTTAGAGTTTTTTTTTAAGAGTCTAAGATGTCTGAAACTTAGAGGAAAATTGAATTGAGGAAAAGGAATTGTAGGTGTTGAAGGAGAGAAAGTAGACAATTTTTCTTAAAATACACAAAAGGATCGTAGTGTTCAATTTATGTAACGTTTAACATTTTTCTATTTTATTGTGTACGTAATTTTAAATTTCGATTTAAAAATTCGGATCAAGAGGGAACGTGAATTATGCATCGCTCATTTCAGTGAGAGATGCAAATTCATTTTCGTATCCTGAAATACACGGTAGAAATGTAGAGCTTGATTTATTTAATATTTAAGTGGTATTCATTACTAAATAGATTAATATAATTAGAATTATCGAGGTTAAGACGACAATGGACCATGAAAACCTTTTTTTTTATTTATTTATTTATTAACCAATTGCTATGAAATTTTGTATACTTATACAGTGTTGTTTAGAGATGAAAATTCTAAATTTAAAAAAAAATCAGAATGTAATTAATTAAGATATTAATTAAAATCAGTTTGTTAATTACTCTATTTAAAAATGCTCCATGCGCATTGATTTTTGTCTCAGATATCTAATTTTCTCTCTTAAGCTCGCTTTATATAGTTATAATAAAAGTTAGTAGCAATATTTGATTTACAGTCAAATTTATAAAAACTAGAAAAAAATCGATAAAAATAGGTCATTTTATGCAAAATTTTATCAAAATTTTTTTTTTATTGTAAAAATTTTAAGTTGCTTTAAAATAGTATAATGAATTGATTACTAAGTTTTATTCTAACATATATAAATAATCATTTTATGAAATTTTATGAAAATTCAAGAAATATTATGACGCATGGAACATTTTGAACTTACCGAAACGACATGAAAACTTGTTTTGAGAAAATGGCATTTAAAGTTTTAATTTGACTAACATTTCCATTGCTTACGTTTGAAAAAAAATACTTATAACTCGGTTAATAATGATCGGATCAACATTTTTTGTTTTAAAGTTACAGCTGATGAGTTGCAGAATCATTTTCTGAAAGAAGAAAAAAAATCGGTTTGGAGATATATTTTTGTCAATTTGAAGGTCCATTGTCGCCTTAAATGTTTATCAATCATTCCACTTTTCTGTAAGAAAATAATATTTATTTTCCTTTCCTGATGTATACAGTAGCTATGTAGCTTCAAGGAACGAAAAAAATGTTTGTCCGAGATTTTTCAAACACCCATTATTCCAGCTTTAACTAAGTTCCCTCCCCACCAAATATCTGAGTGGCGTCATCACGGTATTACGCACAAATACTCGAAAATATTCTGCAAGCAGAAATAAAAGGACAGTCCGAAAACGTCGAATCCGTTACCGTAATCGTCGGGTCAGATCTAGCACTAACGGTTGGTGAAATCACCAAACACAGAATTTGAAAGAAAACCCGGCAAGGAAATACTATATAATTCGAAGACCATCTTACAGAAACTCGACCTTGGGCGATTTCGAAGACAAAAAACCGCGAACCGTCCTTGTTTTCCAAATGACGGCGGCTCTAAAACCATCCTAGGCGATAAGCATCTTCATTGTCAGCGACAATCAGAACGAAAAACACAGAGCCATGAGTCGCCGAAGTCAAACGCTCGGAGGAAGGAAAAATCCGTTCGCGCTGACGACATGCCTCTCTTTGTTGCAGTGTCCTCAAGGTGTTCATTATGGGAATTTCGAATTTTATGGCCCGATATTGTTTGTCGCTGCCAGCTTGTTGAAATAGCTGATGGTGAAAAGCATTTTTTTTCCCGCAGAGGGTCGAGGTTGATAGATATCTCTGATGCTTATCCAGGTCAACGTCAGTTGGTTGGAATCTTAAACTTTTGTAGATAAGATTCAGTCATTGATTACAAATTCTAAAAAAGTATTATTTTGTAGAAAGAAAATGATCTCGCAACGCTTTAGAGTTTTTATGTCGGAAAATTTGCCACTGATTAGTATTCTGCGCATGTAGTGTGCGCTGCTTAAGTTTGAAATACGTAACCAGCGACCTTGGTGATGTAATACTGCAGTGGTTCCCAACCTTTTTCAGCTGGCGACCACCTTTCCTTATTGGAATACCTCCACGGTCCATCGGTCCATGGTGGAGTAAAAAATCTTATTTGTATCGTATCCCTTCCTTATGTATATATAATTTACCATCAAATATTGCAAATATATATATATATATATATATATATATATATATATATATATATAATATATAATATATATATATATATATATATATATATATATATATATATATATATATATATATATATATATATATATATATATTCTGTTTTGAAGATACAGATTTATTATTGATAAGCAATTTGTGTTCTGATTTGAAAATGGTTGACAAAATATAAGCACTTTGTAGCAAGACAGTTATTTATTTAACAATAGATATATGTTTTCAATATATGCAACAAGTGGTTTCATACTCACTAACAAGTGTTCCTAGGTGAAGATAAAAACTACAATTATAAAAGTACACAAAGACCATTTTAATAGTTTTAGGATCGAGTCGCGACCCACCGGTTGGGAACCGCTGTAATACGGTATCAAATGCAATATTGCACAGTTGTAGTAGAATTCATTGGGCAGTGTATTTGTTTGTAGGAGACAATCCCCCCCCCCCTTTAATAACCGTCCGAGTGGCATCTCGGTCTCCAAACCCGAGGGCAAATATTCTGTTAACAGAACTGTCCCGGTGATGTGAGTTACACTTTATTTATAAATATCACTCCTCCCATTTCCCTCACTTCCTTTTTAGGTACTTATACATAATACCTGTACATTTTAAAAAATTATTCCTGTGTTTTCCCGTAACTTTTTTTGTTGTTGCTGTATAATTATTTGTCACATTCATCTTAAAGGTCCTAACATTTTTTCCTATGACCGGGCACAACAGTAACGATCGTAAAACTGGGCCAAAAACCTCTCCTAGTAGCCAGTATTCTTACAACTGAATCATCTTCCAGATATCGGGGACTCTTAATTCTCTCTTCTTCATATTATGATTTTCAACATTTGGCGAGGATTTGTCGAGTATGATTCGTGTATTTAGTACATTTATTTACTATCCAGCCATCATATTTTGATGGGTACCAACTAGAAAAGAAATACTTTACGATATAAATTAATAAATTTAATGTAGAGCCAAAAAGAAAGAAAAGCTCTAAAAAAACGTATATTTTAATTTTTCAGTTGTTTCATCATCAAATAGTATATTTATTTCTACTTTATGTGCATTTATGTCAAATTTTCATTTTTCTCTGCATGGCATGTTTCTATAAAGTTGAGAAGTTTTTAGATTTCACATCTTTGAAATTAGTATTGCATATTAGCATGGTGTGAATAGTCATAAAGTTTTTCTCCGGTTTATTGGTATGATAAACTGTGATTGAAGAGACATATTTCTTTTTATTTTGTACAAAAGTAAATTTTAATGTGTATTTCTCTATTCTCAATATTATGATTTTCAACATTTTACTGAGTTATAGAGTTACTGAGTACACGTACCAAGATTTTAGTTTGTCTTAGAGTAACCATATTTCTTTTTATTTTCAATAATAATTCAGGGTTCAATAGTAATATTTTTAAGTGTATTTCTCTATTCTTAACATTATGATTTTTAACATTTGGGGATGATACATTGAGTATGATTTGTGCATTAGTACATTTATTAACTATCTAGTCATCATGCTTTGACGGGTACCCACTAGCTCCCTATAAAGTTTCAATGGCACAACCACGGGAGCCTTTGAGTCAAACTTTCCAGGAGCCTGAAAATCGTCGATAAATCAAAAAGTAATTCCAGGGTAAATTTTCCTTTTAACTTCCCGCCCCACCACAGACGAAAAATGTTTCTTCTGAAACAGGAAACCCTTTTCAACCTGAGAATGACTTATATATTTGCGCTACTACAAGGTTTTACTCTGAATCTATGAGATAGGCAGTCAAACAGTGATTTCAAATTCAACTCGGAAGACAGTTGTGATAATGTCTCCCAAGAGTCCCAGGAAGCAAATGTGGACCACTGGGATGTATATGAGAAATATTCATCACAGATAAATAAAAATCAAGCTTCGTCGAATCTCCATACGATGATTAAAATAAATGTTTATCTATAAATGAACATCCGCAGTCACTGGCTTAAAAATACCTCACGTGAGGTAGGTCATCGAAAATAACACCTTCTCGTTAGTTTAGTTGGTGGCATATCCTCAAAGTGATAAGCAGACGAGGCTCAAATGTTGTTCCTGTGTGTCGCTCTCCATTTGCCCCCAAAAGCTCGTATCATATAGTCTTCTGATCCAGAAAATTTTGGAAATGAATTTATTGTCACAAATGGGACTTTGACAGTCACAACTTCTGAAAACGTTCGCTATTTTCCTACCGAATCGTGATATTCTACTACTGTCATCATTAGCTAAAAATTACTTAGTTTTCATCAATCAAATACTATGACCCAACCATTACATCCAACAACAAAAAAAAATTAAAAAAAAAAAAATCAGGTAATCTCTTCTAACGAAACTACCGTGGGTTATTAACGTAGGACTACTTATTGTTGCTTACCTCTTTTGTATGTATATATGTATGTATGTGTTACGTATATATGTATATATATATATATATATATATATATGTACGTATGTATATAGATATATATATGTATGTCAAAATTTTGACGCATTTTGGTACTTGTCTGCTTAACTGTTGAGTGCTTGTCCAAGCGATACAGATTGGGTTTGACGCGCTGCCTAAATTATAACTCGCGAGGTACGGTTTTAGCGTCTGAAATTTTCCTTTCCGGAGGACCGTAATCCTACGTTAAAAGAAGAAAACATTTCCTTTTCTTTTAAATAGTTTTTCGGTAAATTTCCTTGCAGTTACACTACGAAAAAAAAAAAAAGACTGATACTGCGATATCAGTGTGAGATAAACATACCATAAACACGGCGAGCTGAAACCTACATCGGAGACGTCTGTTTTGCCGAAACTTAATAAAATTTATCGCGAACAAAATAGAGGGGGAAAAAAATCGCGTACCTCCGTTTCACTCTACGCGACAGAGAAAGCCGCTAACAGCCCGAAAATAAGCAACGTTTAATGTTTAACATACTCACGTCGGTAAAGTTTCGCTTCGCACCACCCAGATCTGAATCCGTCTTGTAAACGGTGATTGGGATAACACAGATCCCGTTTGTTACACTTGCTGTGATAACACGAAGCAAACAACGCCTTCTTTGGCGAGATAAGAAGGCCGTGTGGTAGGTCGGATATCTCGAGCTTCAGCGTTGCGTTGTAAACTGATACGGGCACGAGATTAGGCGCTCGAGCAAATAGTTTAGCTTCTCACTTCAAGACTGCTGTCATCTCCCCTACCCCTAGTCAAAACAAATCAAATTATACACAAAATGCGAGGTTTTATCTCCAGGGGTACAGAAAATTATACTTCCGTACATAACCGTATCGTCGTGGGGGGGGGAGAACGTGCCCCCCCCCCAATTTAGCTTGAAATAAATTAAAACGTTAATAGAAGTTCAGTTAAAATCGAAAAAATTATAGAAACCTTTTAAGAAAGTTGGTTTTTCCCCGCTTTTTCAAACCATGACACTGAAAATTCCGATTATGTCTTTAGCCTTAACATAGTTTTTAACAATGATAGGATCCATAACAAAAATTCGATGCTATATAGTATATTTTTTCTCATTTTATTTATATTATATTTATTTTTCTCAATGTATAACTTTTGAATACTACTCAAACATCAATTCAATTGTTATTCAATTGAAAAAAAAAGTTCCTATTTTAAGGACAGTCCGGTTGTCAATGCGCTGAGGAGGGCCCTAGCTGAATTCAATTCGTGCCCCCCGAAAAGTTAGAAGCACGTTACGACAATGCTTTTGTAAGATTTTTACATCGCGAATGATGTAAAAAGTTACAAAACGATTAACGTTTATTGAATTGGCAATTGCTGTAACTTACGTGCAATTTTTTACCGTGGTCTCAGATTTCGGATGTGTCTTATTCCATACACAGTCGATGCCATGTTCGTCTGTAGACGTGCTGTACATACAACGTGTAACATACGATTGTATACTCAGCTGTAAGCGAAAGCAGAGAGTATCTAAGAACCCTTTCATGAGCCATGAGGGAGTAAAGTAGAAAAGCAGAAATATTTTGGAGCAATTCTAAATCCTCCTCCCCCCCCCCCCCCACACACACAGACAAAAAGAAACTCTATCACACCATGTAGATAGCTCATAAGAGCTGATATGACACAACCATGCGTTAAGCGCTGGAATGATTAAAAAAAATACACAACCCGTGTAAAGTGGAAATAATAAGTATCCATTGCAGTTTCTTTTACCAGTATCGAGAAGAAAACAAGCGCGGGGGGGGGGGGGGGGGCTCTGGAGTGTTAGAGAAGTCGTTGGAGGATGGAGTGAAAAGATGCAATTAGGAGATTGGGATGTAGAGGAGAGAAGGAGAGTATCGTCTGTTAACATCTCAGCGCACCCTGAATCCCATTTGGATTTCTTTAGGTTATCGAAAAAGGCACTAACATAGGTCTTCCGTAAAAGCGGAAGTCTGTTATTTCTATATATAAAACAGTTCCGTAACTGACTCATTCACTATATATATATATATATATATATATATATATATATATATATATATATATATATATATATATATATATATATTTATATATCTGTTAGTGAAAACTTGAAAACGTTGGATCTGAAAATTGGAAACCCCATTCCTGATTATTTTACTCGGCAAAAACAGATACCAGAGGGGGTCTTCTGTTAAAACAAGTAAATGTATTGCCCAGTTAATGCTGTCTCGTCGCCCGATCCCAAAAGGAGGAAAGTTGCTTCCTGAGTAGTTCGTTCGAGTCAAAGGAAAACGAGGTGGGGCCTCATCATGGAAGAAGTTCGTCAAAACGGTTGCTAGCTTTGGCACCACTATGAGCAACATGTGTACGTACTTGTTATCCACAACATTTATGTCGAAATAAAATTTTAAAAACTTATGAAAAACTGCATATCTATAATCATGACTCGATTTTTATAATATATCTAATTTAGGGTCACTCTAAAAAAATGGTGATAGGCTTCAATTAAAAATATCAAATTCTGTCGTTATCAGCATACATCTTTATTGTATCATGTTGAAGAATCCCCTTTGGTCCATGACTGCTGTTGACTGTGATAAAGATGCATATATTTTGCATAAAGTACATGGGATCGATTTTTTGCTTCCCACGGGGCTCTAGAAGCAGCGTCGGTGAAAACTATATTGTTCCTCTCAAGACGACAGATTTGCGTTGGATTCATATTCTTAAAAATTCCATAGCAAAATTTTTACGGCCAGTCGCAGATAAATTCCAAGCCCAGTCATCACTGTATTAACTCTCTTGGCATATTGTTAGATAATAATTTACAACCCATTTCTTGCAAAAAGTTAGATATTCACTTACCGGCAGTTAGACTGGGTTTAATCCACTTACACGGGTGGCAAAGAAAAATCACGTGACCAAAGTTTGTTTCTAGAAAATTAAAAATTAAGGCCCGCGCACCAGCTAAAAGCTCCGAAAAGGTACGGCGAGCAGCTTAACTTGACGGTAAATGTGCGCCTTTGGGATTTGACAGCATACGTGCTAATGTGGGTTTGAAATTTCGGCAAGGAAAAAAAAAAGCAAAAAAGAAGGGAGGCAGATGGCTAGTGAACGCAAAGGGACACGTGACTGCAGGTCTATTGCCTCGCACTTCTGTTAATTTGGTTTTGTTTCCTTTTGTTCGGTAAAAGAGAACGGGAAATGACGAGAAATACGAGAGCCCTGGAGGATTTACCTGTTCAGGGTGAAATTTAAGTAGCTGCCCTAAAATTGTGCCTTTTGCGACGTTTAACGGAGGATAAAAAAAAATAAGGAATTTAATCAATAACACCCTGGTGCGTACTTAAAGTCTCGAACCGTGTACTTTCAGTAGTTTTATTATTATTACTAGCTGAATACCCGTGCTTCGTCACGGAGTACATTCAAATTAAATATAACGGTCAATGTATGCAATTAATGACACAAAGAATATATATATATATATATATATATATATATATATATGTGTATATATATATATATTTATAAAAAAATCGTAACGGATAATTTTATAGACAAAACAATGTAAAAAAAAATATTGAAATTAAATCTAATAGAACATACTAAAGAATATAGTACAGTTAATATAGCACAATTTGAGGAACATTTCTTTTACTGCATTTTAATATTTTTTTGGATAATGTCCAATCGTCTGCCGCATTAGAAAGAAAAAAAAATATCAATTTATTCCGTTGTTATGCACGTGATGCAAAATTAATTTAAAGTATCACAAAAAGAAAAGAAACCACATGATCAGCATTTAATAAATTAAATTCTAAAAATGAATCTTTAAAAATTCACCAAAATTCAGAAAATGGAGGCAAATATTCGAAAAAGATTTCATTTTAAAGGAATTTTTAGGATCTTTCTCGTGATATAAATTTTATAACCCTCAGATTATTATTTTAAAGGCAAACTTTAATGAATGTCACAAAACAGCTTAAAAATTTAATTTAAAAAATCTAAGAAGAATTTTTCAAAAATATTTCTTAGTGCATCCCTACGCTATATGAAGAATCGCCATGCAAAATTTCAACCCTTTAGGTTCAGCATTTTGGTCTGTGCGTTATCTGTCAGTCAGTCAGTTACGGAACTGTTTTATATACATAGATTTTTATTTTTATTATGATGATGATGATGCATGCACACTGACTAGCATAACAGTATACCTGCTTAGACGAAACTTGTGCATGAAAAGAAATTTAAGATAATTTTTAAGGTAAATGGTAAAATATATGTCAGTATGTCTAGCATAAAATATATATCATAGTTTACGGGTACAACCGCCGCTTAAGTGTAAATGCCTCATCTAAAAAAATTGTGTGAAGATAAACTGAAATGAAACAGCGCACATTTGCCGTAAAAAAAACCTCCATCCAAAAATTTTGCTTTATGCTCTGCTATCGTTAATTATTGTTCAACAGCTAACAGAAATGCATTATATAAAACTGATATCCAGAAAAAAACTTCATTTCAACAGACCGTACAATGAAATATTTAAAATATATATACCTGTCTATATACGTATATATTCAAAGTAACAAAATACGTTTCATATATCCAGGACGGGTAAAGCCTAGGTGAATGACATTTGCGATCCGAGCTCGGACCCCCATAAACCGACGTAATTGCAGGCCTCACCGACTTGACCTGACCCAACCGGAATACCTCTGGTACAGTCGGATTGTAGACTTACCGATAGATAATTGACTATTTAGCGAATTGAAGAAATAACACTGCACGCGAACGTCGAATTAATAAAAATGTCGCGCTCTCTGAAATTTGAACTCTCATACACGTAAATAACACGCAATAGATGCTGCGGCAATTTTCGGAAAGGGATTCTTTAAATGGCACTGGCGAATTTTAGTGCGTGTCTATTAATCGATTACCTGTTGCGCTCAGCTAGAAATGGTACGTGAAGCAGAATAAATGAGCTAAGACAGAAACAAAAACTTGCCTTTTTCGTGGGTTGTATTATCCAAGAGCCTCTGTCTGGTCTATAGGAAATTTCGGTTTTTAGCCCCATACCAAGTACTTTTTTAACTTAGGATTGCATTCCTCCATACCGGTCCTCCGGAAAGGAAAATTTCAGACGCTAAAACCATACCTCGCGAGTTATAATTTTGGCAGCGCGCTAAGCAAACCCTGTTTGTATCGCTTGGACAAGCAGTAAACAGTTAAACAGAAAATTACGAAAATGCGTCAAAATTTTAAAATACTTATATGTATATAAGGTGATCCTGCGAGTATTAGTAAAGGTTTTCATGATGTTTCTTAGTGTTTCCATTATTTGCATAACCATCTATATATATATATATATATATATATATATATATATATATATATATATGTATGTGTGTGTGTGTATATATATATGTGTGTGTACATACATACACACTTATGCATTGTACATTAAATTCCAAACACGTATCTGTAATCTGTTTTCAGGGATTAGGTCATTTTCTGGCCATGAATCCCATGCTCTGAAAAATTACTTCCCATATATGCCTTGTTAGGTCTTTCGCAAGTTCAGTTCTGTTTGGTGACTACCATTATATCATGTTTAAACTGCATACGGAACTGAAAGATTTCCATTCCGTAATCGATGGTGGAAAAATATCAAGGAAGTTGCTGACATGGCTGTAGGTGCACAGAAATTTTTCATTGCCACCTTTGGACCTTGAAAGGTTTTTGGATATTGCGCTTCCTGCCCGAGCCCCTTTCCTCCTAGATTCTCCTCGGGTCGTAAGACCGGAGAGGGTAAATATAAAAGCATGAAAAAAAGAAGCAAAGCTATAAAATTTCTCTAGCCTCTGAAGCGTGCCTTTGAAGCACCACACAAGTAACGAACTCGCTGGATTTCGAAGAGGTTTAAAAAAAAATCCAAATCCCAGAGGATCCCAGCAGATGGTAGGTGAGGCACGCGACCGGTGCGTGGCTGCACCTTATTTGTTCCATTGTGAGAGGGTGAGCTTTCTTCACGGGGGAGCGGAAGGTCGTGGCCCAGGTGCGCGGCCTCGGGTGAAAGAAGAAAAAAACGCCATGATGACATTCTAAACGCTTGAGGTTCAAGAAATGAAGGACGATCTAAAGATATCATTTATTTCTATAAGAAGGATACAGGGAGGCTATAGGCTCTATAGGGAAGTATTAGGGCCACAGTGTATTGCCTAAATATCGGGGACCTTGCATGGAAATCAGTAGATAGGGAATTACGTTCGATTACAGTGAAAGGGCGTATAGTGTGAGGGCGTATTGAGTAACCCCCAGGGGCAAACTCTAGCTAACGAGTCCTTTTATATCCAGATAAATGAACGTTCAGCCTCTCTGAGGTCGCAACACATATGTCTGGGACTCAGGGACAAATTCCCCTCCCCCACGCCCCGAAAATCCCCCCCTGACACCCTGCCTCTGTTATGGTGCAAAGTTTACGAGAGGCCACAGTGAATATCCCAGCTATCCAAACAATTCAAATTCAAAATGAAATTAGAGTAAAAGAAAATATTATTAAATTTCAACGTAAATTCTACAGATTATTATTTCAACAAAATATTTTTTAGATCAATATGTTTAGGGCACCCGTGTCCACCCAGGTGGTTTGTTTAACCACAGCCCTTCAAAATACCGTAGGGAAATAATTGTCGGTCTCTGCAATTGTCAACGCTGATAACGCACCAGCCACAAGGTGTTCGCTTGAAACGAAACATCTTGAAATGGTCCTCCAACCACACGTCTTTTAAAACGAGGCGAAGCACTTATTAAACCTGCTTTTAAAATTCAACGAGTCTACCCGCATTTCAGTCTGGTTTGTACATTGCCCCAACATGCAAAAATGGCACCAAAAAAAATTTTAGGAGGCAATCTTTGTTTCTTTAAAACTTTAATTTCCTGGAAACGCCTGTCTTGCCTTTCCACCACAATTTGACTTTTTAACATTATAACCTTAAAAGTATAAAATTTTGACTGTCATAAGTTTGTTGAACTTTTGAAAAGGACACTATTTAAAATTTTGAAACGATCAGATTTATTAAATTATTTCATTTTTCGTTTAGTTGTTTGTACTTTGTATGCTATTTTCCCCGTACTCTATCCAAATTTCAGTTACTGCAGAAATTACGCAACATGTCATATGTGCGAAGCTTTTAGTAACCTTTAGCTTACGGGGCCCATTTTTCCGATTCCCTCTTTAGAACGGGAAATTTCATACTCCCTTTGTAAGAACAGCCATTAAGGGATATATATATATATATATAAATATATATATATATATATATATATATATATATATATATATATATATATATATATATATATATATATATATATATATATATATATATATAGACTGCTGGCCACTGTAAATGCAACACCCTGAAGGAAACATGCAAATAACATGAAATTTACAACATGCATTAGCGGAGGTGAGATATGCAAATGATTAGAATTTCAGCGCAGACGCACATCACGCGCGCCTGTGGCGCCACTTCAAAGCGCTATTTAAGGCTTGGAGATTTAGTCGATTTCAAGTTCGGCAATTGTGTTTTTCTTGTGGTTTTTTCAAAAAAACGATCAATTATGCCTCGTCGAAAACAGCGATCATCTTTTGATCAAGTATCCGAGTTCGACAGAGGAAGGATAGTGGCCTACCGAGATTGTGGATTATCTTTCAGGGAAATCGGTAGTCGTGTTGGACGAAACCAAACAACTGTAATGCGGATATGTGATCGTTGGATGCAGGAGTGTACGACGTACCGGCGTGTTCGATCGCATCCACCTCAGCGCACCACTTCACGTAATGACAGGCAAATTGTGCGCATGGCAGTGACGAATCGCTCAGTCACATCATGAACCATAGCACAGCACATGCAGTCTGTAATGCATCATCCAGTGTCTGCGCGTACCATTCGACGCCGTTTACAGCAGAGTGGTTTGTCCGCAAGACGTCCATTGCTTTGTCTACCCTTGACGCAGAACCACAGACGTCTCCGCCGCCAATGGTGCGATGACAGAAGGATGTGGACGGCAGAATGGAATGAAATTGTCTTACTGACGAGTCACGCGTCTGTCTGCAACACCACGATGGTCGCATTCGAGTCTGGAGACACCGTGAAGAGAGGATGCTGAACAGCTGCGTTATGCACCGCCACACTGGTCCTGCACCGGGTATTATGTTATGGGGCGGTATTGGATATCACTCTCGCACACCTCTAGTACGCATTGCCGGTACTTTAAACAATTAGCGCTACATCTCCGAGGTGTTGGAGCCAGTTGTCCTTCCTTACCTTCACGGCTTGCCCACAGCCATATTTCAACAGGATAATGCGCGACCACACGTGGCACGCATTGTCCAACGGTTCTTCGTCAATCGCCAGATTGAATTGCTTCCCTGGCCGCCTCGCTCTCCAGATCTTTCGCCGATAGAAAACATGTGGTCCATGGTTGCTCTACGATTGACCCAGATTCCATCCCGAGCTGCCACAGCAGATCAACTTTGGCAACGTGTGGAAGCTGCTTGGTCTGCTGTACCCCAAGAACTCATCCAAAGTGTCTTTGAATCAATGCCGAGGCGTGTGGCAGCGGTGATCTCCAACAATGGCGGCTACTCTGGCTACTGATTTTGGCAGGAACCACACTTCACAGAAGTCTATAAATTTAATCATTTGATACTTGGTCAACATGTTATCTACAAAATAAATTTTGTTGTGATATCTCTTGTCTTTCTTGGTGTTGCAATTTGGGTGGCCAGCAGTATATATATATATATATATATATATATATATATGCGCGCGCGTGTGTGTGTGTGTATGTAGTATAAAAATTACCTTTATATTACGGGGGATGTAATATAAAAATAATTTTTATATTACATATATATATATATATATATATATATATATATATATATATATATATATATATATATATATTTATTTATTCTTGGGATACATGCTAGCCCACCCCATAAGGAAAAGTTTAATATGTCTTTTTGGGTCGGTCCCTTGAATAGGAGAGGTCATTGCATTTACTTATACATCTTTGCTAGAGTACCAAGTTTTAGAAAAAGTTAAATATTTTTAATAAGGCGAGAACTTTTAGGCAGATACATCCCTTCGTCTCTCCCAAGCACACTCACACACATAGCTTAAATGTTTAGTCTCGTTGTATTAATTCTTCTTTATTCTTCGGCGAGGAAAATAAATTGAATTTCTTGTTGATTGATTTACGAGGCACGGCTATCAGATGCTTCTATCTCTCCGGCATTAAAGAGGCGAGTTTAAAACATACAAAAACTGCGGCTTCTCGTAAAAAAAAGGGCTGCAAATTAAATTTGCTCTCAGCAGTACCGAGCCAGGTATTTTGTGGAGGTCGTATTTAATAAAGTACTTCTAACTGCATAATTTATCTGTATTTTCGGTCGCTCCCCGTTTTATTCAAATTAGGGAACGGAAATGTTATCCGCTAGCAATATTTCATTTTCCAAATACGTCTACGCGAAACTGTTGGCAGAAAATTTAAATTTTCTAATCGGATTTTGCGAAGTATTTATTTATTTATTTTTCGCAGCGCTCAATAGTAATTTGGGAGAATCGTTATAGTCTCACGATCTCTTGCATCGAAGCTCATTTGTTTTTCGTCTAATAAAGAGTAATTATATGAACCTGGAGTGTTTTGAAACGGAACTGAGCCAGGTAAAAGTTTACGAAAAGCGTTCAAGCTTAAAACTTTGCGTAATTTTCCCAGGGCTGAGAAAGTTCTGCTGCCGGGAGGAAGTGGGATTTAATAACAACAGTTTTGTAAACAGTTTTGTTTTCGTTAAAGCCGTCTAGTACTGACAGTTTCACCGTTGCGATGACAGAATGCTATTTGAACTGAAAATATAATCCTGACTCACGAGAAGAAACTCACGATTATCAGTGAAAAAATAAGTTAGCCTGATGTCCACTGTAACCTACCCTCTTCGCTTCTCAATATCTTAACCGAAATGCTAGTGTCTTTTGCTGTTGGGCAGGCTTCAGAAAACAGGCACACGAGCTAAGGCTGTGCGAGAACATGCTTGCTTCCCTTCGCAAGTGAACCTTTTGAGTGTCCATTCTGCCTTTGATATTTGAACTTATTTTCGGGATGACTTTTAAGTTAGTTTTTACTAGTTAAGATCTAGGTAATTCTGAAATATGAGAATACTTAGTCTTTTCACGTGTGGCATCATTTACAACATAATCATTCCAGACGTTACATAACATATTTTTGTCAACGCTTGATTGAAAATTGCTATTCATTTCAAGCTTACCAATTCAATTTTACTTTTCTGGTGAACCACACGTTTTATTTATTTATCTAACCAAATAATTTGTTTTCATAATATCCAATCCCCACTGTAATGGATGCATTTATCAGAGGCAAATAAAATTTTGTCACTGAACCCTAGGCATTGATATGCAAAAGTTCAACAAGGATTCAAAAAATTTTTCCTTCGGCTTTCTTCCCAAGTAACAACTAAAATATATCAAAGCGTCTCCCGATTCCAAAAAGTTCAATTTTCTTTGCATTTCCATCTACGAAATTATTGAAGGGGGCTACCTGAATATATCACAAGGAAGATAAATGTATTAAAGTTTTCGTTTTTAAAGAAGATATATCACACCACGGTCTTTTCCTTTTTTCTTCTTTCGCTGGAAATTTTTTTTCCCCGGTGTCACAACTGAAACTTGTACAGTGCATTCATCTCTGCCAGATGTAAATATGCCGGCAGCAAAAGAAAAGAAGAGGAATGGTATTTTATGTAAAAACCTACCTAGATTCAAAATTTTAAACTTTTAAGATTCCGCGTGACTTTTCGCAAGATTGATTAAGCCTTTAGCGGTGATATATGGTAGCAGTTAATTCAGCGAGGAGACGAATTAAATTTTTTTTATTCATATCGTCTGCATAGTGACCTTTTATTTTTTACTTAGATTCCATCAATGTGTTTAAATAGATAATTTCGAAATTTCGGTTCTAGGAACGTTCTTATTTATTTTAAAATAACGGAAAGAAATGTACCTTTCAAAATTTTAAAGGATAAATCTGTTTTTAAGAAATTTTGTGAGAAAATGCGCTGTCCTTTAAAAAAAGTTAAATTTGATTTCAGATTTCTGAGATTGCTACAATATTTACTCGAAATCATGTTTATGAGAACGATTAAATATTTATCAATCAAATCGCTTTTGATTGTTTCCATTACTCTCGTTCTCATGACAAAGTATACTATTGAAATCAAAATTTAACTATCAAAGTATACTTTTAAAATTTCAAAAGATATTCATTTCGTTCATTAAACCTTAAGTATCATATTGACACAGTGGATAATCTCAAAAAATCCTATCAGAACTCGGCAGTTGTAAAAATTGTTTGCAGTTTATTCCTACGTAAAGGGTCTTTATATAAAGATCTTTACACCAATTTGTGTACTAGAATATTTTTTTAAGAAATGAATGATCCAATGAACTTAAAATATAAACTTTTATATATATATATATATATATATATATATATATATTCAGTGGTACCTCGACTTACGAGTTTAATTCGTTCCGTGACGGAGCTCGTAACTCGAAATACTCGTATCTCGAATCAATTTTCCCCATTGAAATGAATGGAAATGCCATTAATTCGTTCCGTGCTCGCCCAAAACACCGCAATTTTTCGTAACATGTTTTTAAATAAGAAAAATGTGCTTATAAACGACGAAAATTGTATAAAAACGCAATACAATAGAATGTACTGCAATAAATTTTTTTTATTAAGTGTAATGTACATTTACCTTGGAGATCAGACTTGAAGATGCTGATGGAAGAGGAGGAGAAAGGCTGAACTAAAAAATGAAATCTTATTCGTTGATTTTTGACCTTTTCTCCCCACTTTCCTCACTTTCGCTTTTATTACCAGCTACTCTCTCAAAGTGAACGAGTGAGACAAGGAAGCTGGGCGATAGTTGCATCGTTCACTGTAGCTGTAATGTCCAGATTCTTCTTTCTGAGAATTCGAAGAACGTTTTCTCAGAATCCGTAGAAGGGGGAGAGCTTGCGATCCTAGGACCAAGGTCATCCCATCCCTTAGGCCCCATGGGGAGTTCCAGTGTGGGGGACGGAATTGAAGCTATCTCTCTGCGAGAGAGGTTGGGCGCTGTTCGGTTTCTGAGGGCGACTCAAGTTTGTGCAGAGCAAGCTGCCCCAGATGGTAATTGTTCAGTGTTAAAATATCGGTTTAAGACTGGATAGTAGTCCCAGAATAATATGTATACAATTGTATAATTATTGTACATAAAGGTTGTAAATATTATATGCTTATATTATGTTGTCATTTGATCAGCACGTAACATGGCATTCGCTGGTCAAACTAGTGGTTGGATATCTAAAGCTTGCTCGCAACCCGAATTTTAGCTCGTAACTCGAAGCAAAAAATCTACCGAGAGAATGCTCGTATCTCGAAAAACTCGTAAGTCGAGGTACCACTGTATATATATATATATACTATATAATATATATATATATATATATATATATATATATATATATATATATATATATATATATATATAAGCTTCAAGCTGCGACATCAGAGGTCCAGGGTTCGATCCTGCGACTGGGCAAGGTTGACTCAGCCTTTTATCCCTTGAGTGGGTCGATAAGTGAGGATCAAGCTTGAGGATATTGCTTGGGAACTAAACTCTGGTGGTCCCACGCCAGGTTGACAACCTGATTGAGACATGCTTTTTGGCAACCCAAGACCACGGTCAAGAAAGCGGAGTTGAGCACCGCCGACCTTGGTCCACAGCGGACTGTTGTGCCATGAGTTTAGTTTTATATATATATATATATATATATATATATATATATATATATATATATATATATATATATATATATATATATATATATATATATATATATATATAAGTGTATTTTAGTGTGTTAAATTATATGTAAATTTTCCCTCTTTAATTCAGCGCAATTTCGTGTTGGAAAACGCTTCTAAATACCCTCCCATAATTTTCTTTTTATTATGAATACGACATTTCGTGAAAAATAAAAATCAGCGAATTATGGATGTTGATGTGCGATGGAAACCTGCACTCTGATTAAAAGATAAAAGGTATTTAGAGACCAAATAAGTTGTATTCAATGGACTGAGTCCCCCTCCCTCTCAGTCCCATTATCCACTGACCATATGTTTGACAAAGCGCGGAAAGAAAAGGCTTCCGTAATATGGCGGCCTTTGGCAGCTGGCTTTTCTCAGTAGCGCGCCAAATGCTCGAATTGCGTGGCTGGCGCTCTTTATCTGGTCTAACTGGCGACTTCCTAAACGGTTTTAGATTCGGATTGTTGATTATTGAATCATTAAGGGATAAGATGCTAGCAGCGTAATCGTCACCGTTTACTGCTAAATAATTAACTCTTTAAAAATAAAATCTCATGTTACTTGGACATAAGCCTTTCAAATACAACAAACAATAATAGAATCTGAAGTGTTGTTGTCACGCCTGTTTAAACAGCCAGGGGTAAAAAAAAATTCTCTTAGTACAACAAGTGAAATCTTCGTATGAGAAATAATGTTTATTATTATTATTAATATTATTATCCATTTAACACCATGACTTAAAGCGACAATGGACCATGAAAAACTTTTTTTTTATTTATTAACCAATTGGTATGAAATTTGTATACTTATGCAGTGTTGTTTAGCGATGGAAATTCTAAATAGAATTCAGAATGTAATTAATTAAAATATTAATTGAAATCAGTTTGTTAATTACTTTATTTAAAAATGCTCCATGCGCTTTAATTTTTGTCTCAGATATCTAATTTTCTCTCTTAAGCTCGCTTTATATAGTTATAATAAAAGTTACTAGCAATATTTGATTTACAGTCATATTTAGAAAAACTAGAAAAGAAATCGATAAAAATATGTCATTTTATGCAAAATTTTATCAAAAAATTTTTTTTTGTAAAAATTTTAACTTGTTTTAAAATAGTATAATAAATTGATTACTAGTTTTATTCTAAAATATATAAATTAAAATATATAAATATATAAATTTCATAAGATGAAATTATAATTTCATCTTATGAAATTTTATGAAAATTCAACAAAAATTATGACGCATGGAACATTTTGAACTTACCGAAACGACATGAAAACTTGTTTTGAGAAAATGGCATAATTTAATTTAACTAACATTTCTATTGTTTACGTTTGAAAAAAATAATTATAACTCGGTTAATAATGATCAGATCAACAAACTTTTTTTTAATTTAAAGCTGATGAGTTGCAAAATCATTTTCTGAAAGAAAAAAAAATCGTTTTTGGGACATATTTTTGTCAATCTGAAGGTCCATTGTCGCCTTAACGCCATACGCGTAACGTGCTTCTAACTATTTTTATTTTATTTTATTTTTATTTTTTTTTTTTGGGGGGGGGAGGGGGAGTGGCACAAATTGAATTCATTTAGGGCTCTCCTGAGCGCATTGACTGCCGGGCGGTCCTTAAAATATGAAATATTATGATATTTTTTTTAACTGAATAACAATAGAATTGATATTTTAGTGGTATTTAAAAGTTATACAATGAAAAAAATAAATATAATATAAATTAAAAGAGAAAAAAATAATAGCATCAAATTTTTGTTATGGATCATATCATTGTTAAAAACTATGTTAAGGCTAAAGACATAATCGGAATCTTCAGTTTCACAGTTTCAAAAAGCGGTAAAAGACCAACTTTCTTAAAAGGTTTCTACAATTTTCCGATTTTAACTGAACTTTTATTAATGTTTTAATTTATTTCAAGTTAAGTTGGGGGAGAGAGGACACAAGCCATCTATCGGTTGGAACAAGAACGAAAAGTTAAACGCAAGTTACCTTCCAATCTATTTTCTTTAAAGTTGAGGGGATAATTCATCAAAAAAATTTTAAAAAATTATTTATTAATACATAGAATTGTCAAGTTTATATGATTCAACAGAAATTTTAAAAACATGGTATATAAAAAGTTCTTTTTATCTTGTAATTATTTATTGTCAATATGTTGGTTAGATTGGAGAACAATATAACTTTTGTGTTGTGATATTTCCGAGAGATATAAGAACATAACCTAAATATCAAAAGGTGACGGGGTTACTTTGTGACACATTGACACTGTCACAAAATAACCCACAAACCCGACCCACCTCCTCCAGCCGCTCGATGTTGCATTTTTCCGTCCTTAAATTACCACTGGAGAGGAAGAAATATTGACTATCTGGAAAAAAAAAACCACGCGAAGGAGCAGAATGTGCCGAAAGACGAATTTCCTCCTCTTCTCAAAGAGCTGATGGCTACCCTGGGCACCCGAGGTCTCTTTGATGTGAAAGGTCATAGATAAAGCTATCCAATATTTGCAATAGATACAGTAGACGCTCGTTAATTCGAACTCGGTTAATTCGAACTTTCGGTTAATTCGAACTAATCCAAAGGCCCCCAAAAACTTGTATTGGAGTTAATGTTAAAAATATCTCATTAATTCGAACTAAATTTTTATCAATTCGGTTAATTCGAACTAAAAATTTGACAAAAAAATTTTCTTTTTCCTCAATTAACGGAGAAAAACAAAGCTGTATTTATTATTTTGTATGTCAAAATCACTTGTTTTTTTTTCTATGTAAAGAGGCACATGCCCGTATTCCTAGACTATTGCATTTCCGCTAAACGTTAGTGGCTATTGTCCTTATCAGTGCTTAACGGACAAAGCTAATTTCCGTTATTTGTATCGATTTTCTTAGAATGTCAGAAAAACCAGTCTTTACTACAGATTCTAGGGAGCTGCGTCAGTTATGCCTGCAGTGCAAACAAGTTAATGTGATCTAGTTTTTCTTCCTCAGTGTGTGATGTGAAAGTGTAAAAATCCAGGATGTCTACGAGTGGAAAGTGCAAAACCCTAATTTTGGAGGCAAAGGTAGAAATTTTAAAGAGAGTAGAGAATGGCGAATGTAAAACAAAGTTAGCAGCTGACTATGGAATTTTAAAAAAATCTTGTCAACTTATTTGAAAATCAAGGAGTCAATTTTAGATTCATGGGAAAAATCAAAATTTGCTAGAGCAAGGAAACGCATGAGAAATGCATCCCAAGAATATCTAGAAAAAGCTCTACTGCTATGGTTCCAGGATGTTAGATCTCGAAATTTTCCGATAAATGGATCCCTAGTGCTGACGAAGGCTGTTGAATTGGCAAGTCGAATGGGTATTGAAGATTTTAAATGCAGTGATGGATGGCTTTCTTGATTTAAGTCAAGGCACAATATTTCTTATCAAACTGTATGTGACCAAAGCTCTGATGTAATCGAAGACGTATGCACTAATTTCGGTAGGAAACTGCCAGGGCTTTTCTCTACTTACCTGCCAAAGATATTTTTAATGCGGCCACAATGGACAAAGCCATAATGGACTCTATTAAAACTCTGAAAGCATTTATTCAGATGGAACCTTCCTCTGAAAATCAATTGAAATGTTTACTTCAAATCGAGAAGTTGGCTGAACAATGTAGGCATCATAAACAAAACCAAACATCCACTTTACAGTTTTTCCCCAAAGTGTAATTCGTATTTTTAATTAAAGTTTACTTTCTACTGCATATCTTCTGCTTCATTTTATGATTAAGGCAAGTCTGTATTGCTTTTTAATATGTTAATTTTAGATAACATAGTATAATATATTTTCTAGGTTTATACATACTAGGAGATTTTTCTTCTTCAGTGATACACTTTTAAAGTTATATATTTTCTCTTAACATCGGATAATTTGAACTTTTTTCCGAGAATCTTTGAGTTCGAATTAACGAGCGTCCACTGCATATATAATTGTGTATCAAGCTTTAGATAAGCGTTTTGCTGTCTAAATTTGGGTCAATTAATTTTTCCTCTTGGATTTCAAGGCGTTAAAACACAGATGTCATAAAGTAGCCCCACTCGACGGGGTAACATTGTGACACATTTTAGTTTTAACTTCTCAATGGTATTTAAAGATCTGGGTTAGCGCAATATATTACTACACCAGGAAAGGATGTACCAATGTTTTGCAAGTGTTTGTTTTGCCTGCTTTTAAAACTGATTGTATCAATTAGGGGATTTTTGAGGTTTTTGCTTATTGTTAGCGAATGTTCTACGAAAATATGCCATCTTTTAATTTACTTTAAAGCAAAAATATAATTTAAAAACATCTTTGGTTAGAAATTGTCTCGCAAAAGTGGATAAAAACATGAATGGATCCTAATTGGAACTGCAGAATTTTTATTAAGATTTCATAATGTATTCACCCTTGATTTCATCACTTATTTATAAATGCATATATATTCCAAAATACTTATAATGACAGAATAGTTTTGTATAGCAAATTTTTAACTTAATGATACAATGTATTCCTGTTGAGAAAAACTGCCTCTATACAGTAACATATGATTTCGCTTGAAATGCAATCTGTCGAAATAACGAAATTGAAAGAAAGAAAAAAATAGGGTCTCATTTGTTACAGTTTTTTTATGCATTTGTCATTGGCATGAATGAAGGTGAAACTTTTTTAATCTTCTGCCAATGCAGTCATGACGGTGATTTCTGTTTTTTTTTGCTCGCAGACAGCTTACGATGTTTTTTTTCTGATTTCTTTAATGAATGATTTATAAACCTTTTTTATATCTTTTCTATTAATTTAATTTTTTTGTTACGAATATTTTGTGACTTACCTGGTGCATAGATACAGTCGGTGCCCAAATATTAATGAGAATGTGGTTAATGGGAAAGAATGCAATTATTTATATAATTATATAACTTCTTGCTTCCTTTTTTTACAATTTTTGCGCATATATTTTTTTTTCCAAAATTATGAACGTTTTTCTCTATTATTCTAAACTTACAGATGATCTATTCATATAATAGAAAAAGAAAGGATGCTATAAAATGTTTTTAAATATGAAAAGTATATTCGTTTCCATTTTTATGTTCTTTAATGTTTTAATAAAAACAGAAACATATTTTTCTTTTATCTTAGGGTTTGTATGCTGAATTTTAAATTATTATAAACTTTTCTAAAAGGAAAAAAAATTCGATTTTTTGTCTTACGATTTTTTTACTTGTTTCTTCTTATTCTTAAATGTTGATTTACGAACAGAATCAATTGAATCGGTCATTTTGAAAACGAGTCATCTCCATTTTTTTAAATTTTTCATGTGAAACAAAAAACTCTAATCGCCTTCATGCATTATTAGTTAGACAAAATTTAGTATTTATTATGTTTATAAGGCATCATTTCTGATGCAAAAATATAATTTGTTAATAGTTTTTGAAACTGGGGGGGGGGGGCAGAAAAGTTGGAGAAAAGTGGAGATGAGTTTTTGAAAAGTGGAGAATACTTCTTTCAAAATGACCGATTCAATTATTCTGCACTTCAGAAATAATATTCATATAATAAAATATGAAAAAGATACTTAAATATGACAGCAGAGATATCGTAACAGTGACTTGGCATGTGTTCTACTTAAAATCTTAACAATTACTCAGCACTGAACTTACATACTTAAGTATAGTTTAATGCTAACTTATTGAGTCAACAAATATACTCCAACTTGGAGTCTATAAAAACTAAAAAACAGTTAATTTCATAAAAACAAGTAGAAAAACAAACTACAGAACAAAGACACTAACATATCACGAGTTCCTCCATCCATCGAGTACTACTCGTCTAATATATATCGTTCTATTCATGATGTAATTAATTTCATATTCTCAATACTCGTCTATCACTGACTATACGTGACGGCGGTTCACAGTTAGGTTTAGCCTGCACGAGATATTAAGTCCAGTATCTATCGATATGACGTCAAAGCTCTTCCTGTGTTTAAAGTTTCAGTAATAACAACAAAATATACAAAGTTTATTAAAGGAAAAATTCTTACCTATTTCTATACTCTGCATCTTCATAATAAAAACAGCAAATATTTTTAATTTAAAATGTCGACAAATGGATTAGTGCACTGAGTTTCAAATTAATGTAATTTTCTTCCTAAAAAGAGCAAATAATAGAACTTTTTTTCCTGTTAACAATATCTACTCATTTTCTCTAAACCTGTGAGTGTAGCCGGACGATGGCCGAATGACTAGGTCGCTGGCTTTCGGTAGTATGAGTCCGTGGGTTCGAATCCCGCTATTGACATGGACGTTTGTAACCGTTCGGAATCGGCTTTAAGCAGTAGCAAAAATTGATCATAGCGCCCCAAACCAAACCGTGAGTGCAGAATTATGAGCGTAATTGCTCATCCTACAGCTGCAAAATGCATTTATATTATATATGTAAAATATAAACAATAGAAATAAATAAAAATTAAAAATCAAGCATAGACTGCTAAATCACTTTAACATAAAACATATCCTGCAAAGAAAACATTTTTAATAGAGGATAGCGCAGAAGCTTCATATCCCCATAATGAAAAAAACAAATAAATAATCCAACAAAGATAGATAAAAATAATACGAATATAGACAAGAAACAAACAGAAATCAAGCACTCTGGGCATCCACTCACCAACGGCAAGATTCTGTATAAGTGCCGGAACTGAACCATAAAACAACAGAGGTAACCGACAGGTCTCTTCATCAGGGAGTCTAACCATATCAGTTACCTCAAGGGGAACTTTCTGAATAGGATGCAGGTAAGCCCAAAAGACATCCCAAGGCCCCGAGTCCCCCAAGGAAGCAATAAGTCAAAAAGAAAATGAAAAGACAAACACAACTTACAGTATGGGCTCAACGCACCTTACATGCAAGCACACAAAATCCTAATGCAAAATAAAAGATGCGTACACACCCCAATTCCGTAAGTGACGGTTATGGCGAAACAGCAGCCAATTCTATCCTAAAAGTTACGTCATTGTAACATTACTATAGCGCCACCCCCCATTACAGCTTAACCAAATGAAAACACAAATGCTATTCTAAACATCTTTAAAAATTCCTGAGTCTAAATGCCATTTTTTAAAAACTTTTAAATTGCCCAAATTTTTAGGGAAATCGTTTTTTCTTAAGTTTTCCTCGAAAAACAGTCTTTTTATATTATATATTTATACATTTATATATTTATACATTATTTATTATATATTTATGCATTTAAGTTACATTTATATTCATACAATGATATATGATACAATAAAATATACTAAAATATGCAGAGTTCATTATAGGAAAAGGAATCTTACCAATTTTTACATTTTTCCCCCTTTTTAATAAAATCCGCTAATATTATTTTTAATGTAGATTATTTTAAAAATTATTACTACGCAGAATTTCAAATTAATAAAATTTTCAAATTTAAAAAATTTTCTTTTTAAAACGAAAAAAATTAAATTTTCTATTATCTTACAATTTATGCGCATTTCCTATAATTCTGAAACTGTTAAGTTATGAGCGTAATTGATTATTACACATTTGCAGAAATCATATTTAGCTAATAAAAGATGAAAAAAGCAAGTTACACAAATTTATTGCAGGAAAAAAATTTTGCCCATTTTTATTTTACTGGTCTTTTTAATAAAAGCGGCAATTATTTTATAATAGCGTAATTGATTGTTACATACTTACATGAATTAAATTCAGATAATAACAGATGAAAAAGATGCTAAATTGTGCAAAAATTCATTACAGGAAAAAAAATCTAACTCATTTCTATTTTTCTGATCTTTTTAATAAAAGTAGCAATTATTTAATATTAGCGTAGTTGATTATTGCACACTTACAGGAATTAAATTCAGATAATAACAGATGAAAAAGATACTGAATTATGCAAAAATTTATTACAGGAAAAAAAATCTAACCCATTTCTATTTTTCTCATCTTTTTAATAAAAGCAGCAATTATTTAATAATAACGTAATTGATTATTGCACACTTACAGGAATTAAATTCAAATAATAACAGATGAAAAAGATACTAAATTATGCAAAAATTTATTACAGGAAAATAATCTAACCCATTTCGATTTTCCTCATCTTTTCAATAAAAGCAGCAATTATTTTTAACCCAAATTGTTCTGAAAAAGATTTCCTACGTTTACTTTTAAATAAAATAATACTTTTTTAAAAATCAAAATCAAAAACATAAAATTTCTTAGAGCTTATTATCTTTGGAAAAAAGTTGTGTATAAATATTCTTTATTATGAAATTCTTATAAACGAAAGCTAAACCACGAGAAAATGTAGTTATCTTCCATTCATCATTGTTCCAGGCTTCAGGTAATTCAATGCGGCTACCCTAAGTCCAGGGAGAAATATTTTATGCAAGAAATATAACGAGAGGAAAGGAGGAATAACTATTAGATTTTTCTCAACTTCTTCGTAAAACTTTTTTCTTCTGACTGAAAAATATTCCCCAAAGAAATATATATATATATTTTTTTTTACTTTATTTTCTCTCTTTTATTTTTCTTTGAAATATGTCGATTTACCAAAGAAACTACTGTAATGTCCGTAAATAATGCAGAAAATTCAAATATAATACCCCGAAAAGAATTTTTAAAAAAATTATTTATTTATTTCCCGTTGTTAGTAGTAAGGCACAATAACTTCTTGAAATTCTCCGAAGCATTTACTTTATCCTTTTTTAAGCGAGTGTTTCGAAATTCGGATAAAATAAAATTCATGCACGCGTTATTTTAGTTAGCGCATTCCGGTAGAATGAAGATGATAAGGAAAGTGGGGAAGTCTCGTATTACATTTGTTAGTGTCTCTTAAAGGAAACGTTCCGAACGAGGGTTGAATATTTTTAGAGCGCAGAAAGGAATAAACGAACGCCTTCCATCGTGTTTTGATTCGTTTGAATTTTTACTCTTCCAATATCTCGCCAGAAATGGATTTTTTATTTTTTTAATCACAAAAAAATTCTAAATTGAGGGGTTTGACATTATGTGAGGGTCACCCGGTGTTTTAATGGCTTGGTGTATCTCTGTTCTGTCAATAAGAGTCTCTATATTTGAGAACAGGGTATAGAGAATTAACACTTCACCCTAACTTGGGTGTATATAATTTGAAGTGGCACTCTAATGAAGTAGATTCAAACACAGTTCTAAATTAATAAAATGTTTATTTAAGCTTTGCACATAAATTTGCTTTTCATCATAACTACAGCGTACTACTAGTACGAGTATATATAACATTTATGCAAGGGATATTATTCCCATATAGATACTTTGAAAGAAAATACAGTTTGCAATACTCACAATACTTGAAAGTCAACCAGCAGTGCTGCCACGTAAACTTTGGGCCTAACAAGAACTCGCGTAGGTTAGCATTAACCTAGCTCCTCCCTCAACACTTCGTCTCTTTAATCTAGCTGCTTGGTATTTATACCAACCGCGTATGCCGCAATTAGCATATCTTAAGCGACTTCTTTAGATTTATTCACCTAAAAGTTCGATTATTGTGAATCGAATCGCATGCAAACCTTACAAGGGTTATGGGGCCATGGAACTTGCAACCTCGTACTTTTTAAATTTCAATAACATACTCTGCATACTAAATGAGAATAATTACATAGGATGGAACTTTAATAGTGGCAACTAGATATGTACCAAGTATACAGAAGAGATACAGGAGTGAAACTTTTACAGCCTTTCAAAGTAGTAACCAGCATTGTTTAGCACCCGTTACTAACGTCCTGGTAGCTGCAGGATGACGTTGGCAGCATCGGATCTGTTGGTCCTTCGAATGGAGCAGTCTACAGACTGTAGAATCTCTGGTTGGAATCCACGGAGCGGTTCCTTCATCTTGGGGATGAGATCAAACTTACGGGGGACTTAAGTCCGAGGAATATGGGAGATGGTAGAGCACTTCCCAGCCCCCAGCGAGCAAACACGTCAGCCACAGTGTGCGCACAAGTATTTTCCTTCCATCAGTACGATGCAACAAATTATTCCGTACGATAGACCGGTAACTAAATCATGGTTGTGTTCATCCGATGCAAAGAATTATCGAATAGTGTCGAATGCAAATTTATCACGAAACAACTATTTTATCACAACTCTGTAGCTCTATATCCTTTTACAAAATACAACTGTCTAAAGTTGACGTCGGGGACCCAAAATAGCGTGGCAGTGAACGTGTTAATCCCACGGTAAGGCTCTGAGAATCAAATAAGACCGTATGCTGCTCGGATGATTCATTGCTAGGAACAACACTCTTATGCCGTACTGTTTATGCGTATCCTGTTCTGCATCTGTCATTTGAGTCTAATCGAGAAATGGATTTTTCGTGCCAATTTTAAACGGATACATCGCACCTCTGCTAGAAAAATGTTACATATCCGAAATTTTCGATTTTGAGATAATTGCACCACAATGCTCTATAAGAAGTGCTTCTCATTCTCGAATAATTTTATAATTCTAGTACCAACACAATCTCCTAGATGGCACTTATTACCCTCTTCCACAACTAGGAGGGGTAACTTGCTCATGTGCGAAGAATGAAAGTAAGGTTTTTGTCAGTGCCTAATGTTGTTGTATTAAAATGTTCCTGTAATAAAAATGTTCATTAAATTTTATTTGGAAAATAAATGGGTTTTTTGGAAAATAAATTTTTTTTCTAACCAGCTGTTCATGTTACCAAGGTTTTTTCTTTGTATTGTGAAAAGTTTAGATAGATTGTGCATTAGCGTAGAGATATAACAGTATTCCCTCAAGCTTTTCAGCCCATGTTGACAAAATGGGATTACTAGAAGAGGGTTACAGAGGCTGTTCACACATTTTTAGACGATGTATATTGTATTCACAAAACTAAATTACATAAAATTCTTGTGTTTTAAATGTTCTATTTGACATCCCTTATTCTGAACTATCTTTCGACACCGCAATTTCCAGGATAATAATGCCTTTTGAAGTGTCAGAAGAGGTATTCTATCCCATTCCTCCTGAACAGCTTTCCAGAGTCCTGTAAGGGTTTTGGGACGACGTTTGGATAATGCAGATTTTAAAAGTCCAAAAGTACAAAAATCCATAGGTGATACATCGGGAGATTTAGTAGGGATATCAGTGAAAGGTATGGCCTTGATACCAGTTTTTTGTTCCATTTCTTTTAGGAAATTTACAGTGGATTTTGATGTGTGACTGCTAGCTTTGTCCTGATGGAGTCTCACAGATTGATGGCACTGTGGGTAAAGCGATGGTATTTCATTCTAAAAAATTGGCGATAAAATATGTTCCTGATAGTATTTGGAGTTAATCTTGACATTTTTTTTCACTCTCTTTATTTTTAACTTGCCATTATAAGAAAAACCAGCAACAATCATGAATCCCTTAGAAAAACTTTCTTTCGATTCTTTGAACCATGTACTTAATTTTTTTTCTCCCCTTTTATGATAATAAATGGCTCTTTTTTGTTGCAATCATTTAAATACACCCATGATTCATCTATTGTGACAATTGTTTTCCATTTTTCTTTGGATAAGTGTTTCTCATATAAAATTCTGCAGCGTGTCCTGCGTTCAGCGATATGATTTGGAAGAAGACAATGCACATTGCGTTTTTTCGCTTTCTTAAGATTTAAATCAACGTTTATCATTTCGTTTACAGTGGACACCGAGCATTTTAATGATTTTGCAACTGTCCTTTGACTAGGGGGATTTTTTTATAACATTAAACAACGTCCCTTTTCAATAGTCGAAGATGTCCGTTTTTTCCTTGGATACTTGTTTGGAATTTTTGTCCCACTTGAGGCTCCAATTTGACGTTTTTTTCCTTTCTTGTTGACGATATTACCTATCGAAGCTTTAGATATCACAAAACCATGACTCTCACATCGTTTTTGGATAACGGAGTATGCATATTTCTCTTCGGAAAGAGCATAAATGTAGCCTTCGAGCCACTGCTTTATTAAAAACGCCATTTTGAATAAAAACAAAACTTTCAAGCCGCAGACGATAATTTTGACTTTTAAAAACATAGTACAATTGCAATTATTTCTTTTGCAGCAAAAGATTTTTTATTACCGCTTACCAAAATCGTCTAAAAAATGTGCGAACAGCCTCTGTATATCCTGTAATTAAAATCGAAAATCATGCTTTAAAAACTGAAAACAACTTTAATAGTATATAGTTTTGCCTTCTGAAATAATTCGAACAATATGTTTCCCCCAAATTATCGTAGGCATTCATAAAACAAGAAATGAAATTTCGACATATATTGTCTTTAGCTCTTCCTGAAAATATGGCTATTTTGAGATGTAACACTCTTCTAGCAGAGGTGCGACATCTAAAGATCCTCGCACCGTATCGAAGGAAGTTCAGTACAGGGTTCTTCTATCCTGCGTTCAATAAATTGTTCAGAACATTCAATTGAGAGAAAAAAATTCAAAAAATATTTTTTCTGGAGAAAAAAAAAAAGATTTTCTAAAATTGATTAAAAAATTTTAATTTAAAAAAAAGTAATTTTTTCATATGTCCTAAAGACAAGGTATTTTTAAATCTGTCCCCATTTTTTCTTATTTCTTTTTTTACTGTAGGCAAGGCTTCTTTATTATGGGAGCACAATAGAAGCGAGCCCAAACAGCTCTTAAGGGGTGGCAGCACAGGTACAAATTGTTAGTCAGTTACAAACCCGAACCCTCTTTGTGGAAGGCCACGACGCTGTCCATCATACCATGTGGACGGAAACCCTTCCTATATACATAAGTAAAAAATTATCAAAACAAACCTTTCCTATGTACACGGGTAAAAAATTATCTTAAACAAACAAACAAACTTTTTCTATGCACATGAGTAAAAAAATTACCGTAAGAAACCTGTCTTAAGAACATAAGTTAAATATTATCCAAATAGATAGATTAGTTCGGCAAAATAAATGAAAAAGTATGGAGAGCATGGAAGTCGATCGATAGAGATATCTCACAATATAAAAGTTGATCGAAAGAGATCTTTCAAGGCGTGAAAATACATCAAAAGAGATCTCTCACAGCATGACAGTCGACCGAAAAAGATTATTAAGAGCATGAAAGTTGACCTAAAGAGTCGATCGAAAAAGATCTCAGCGGCTAAATTCGATAGAAAAAGATCTTTCAGAGCGAGATATGGCACTGAAGTGCTCTCAGAGTATGGCTTAAATTTTAATTTTAAAATTAGTTAAAACAAAACTTCAAGTTGTCTTAGTAGTTTTATATGCATAAAGGTCAATATAAAAACACACACATATATATATATATATATATATATATATATATATATATATATATATATATATATATATATATATATATATATATGAGAAAAAATCATTACAAATGTGTTTAAAAAATTGATTAAAATTATGCAATCCGCAGACAGATTTATTTACTTTAAAATTGGGTCACAAGGTTCCAGATTATATGTATTTTTATAGCTGTGTTTAGTAACCAGGTGGCAATTTTTGTTTTTGTTTTGCTTTACTCTTATGTTTGACAGTTGCTCTATAAAAAGATCTCACATGCCTTATCCTCAAAACAAAAATAAAATTTAGAGCTTCTCGGAGAAAGAAGCGGTCCAAAAATCAATAAAAAAGAGGAATGGCAGATAATCGATACTAAAGCCATTTTCAATTACATTGCTTAGAGTGTAATTAACAATTTAGGCGAGAGACAGGTTTCTTAAAAATTCATTGCTGTCATCTGTCGGCTGAAAGAGGAATCTTCATTAAGCAAAATTGTTTTATCTTCATCATGACTCTAGCTCGCCAAAAGTGGCTATAAACGGAGGAAAAAGAAATGAAGATGAGTATGCTTGGAAAATAGCTAATCAGCCAAAAGATGCTACCAAGAGCATTTTTATAGTGGTGGAGACAAGTTACTTCTCGAAGTAATGAAAAATTGCTACTTTTGATTCTATAATTAAGTATAACGCCATCAGATTGAAATTTTAAACCACAAAATAATCCACCCAGGGGATGTTTCTAAATTATCTTGAATTCTTCTTGATGTACGAATAGTGGGTGACTTTACTGACTGCAAATGGTCTGTTATGAAACGAAAATTCAGAATTTTTTTCTGTAACAAAAAGCAGAATAATAATGACTTTCACTACAAACAAATCTTTACGAAAAACTCTCAGAGCATGGAAGTCGATCGATAGAGATACCTCACAACATAAAAGTTGATCGAAAGAGATCTTGCAAGGCGTGAAAATACATCAAAAAATCTCTCACAGCATGACAGTCGATTGAAAAGCATTATTAAGAGCATTAAAATCGATCGAAAGAGTTCTCTCAGCGGCTAAAATCGATAGAAAAAGGATCTTTCAGAGCAAGATATGGTACTGAAGTGCTCAGAGTATGACAGATGACCGAAAGGGATATCTCACAGCATGAAAGTTGATCGAAAGAGATCTTTCAAATAGGAAAAAGCATACATAGCGATATCTCACAGCATGACAGTCGATCGAAAAAGATTTTTGACAACATGAAAGTCCATCGAAAGAGTTCTCTCCGATACTAAATTCGATAGAAAAAAATCTCTCAGAGGAAGGAAATGAATTGGAGGGCTCACAGTATGACAGTTGATCGAAAGATATATGTCAAAGCATGAAAGTGGATCGAAAGAGATCTCTCACAGCATGACAGTCGATCGAAAAAGATTTTTGAGAGCATGAAAGTCCATCGAAAGAATTCTCTCCGATACTAAATTCGATAGAAAAAGATCTCTCAGAGGAAGGAAATGAATTGGAGGGCTCACAGTATGACAGTTGGTCGAAATAGATATGTCACAGCATGAAAGTGGATCGAAAGAGATATTTCAAAGCGTGAAACGACATTGAACAGGATCTCTTAACAGCATGGATTGAAATGGTCTTTATGAGCATAAAACTCGATCGATGAGGATTTCTCAGAGACTAAGTCTATAGAAAAATATATGTTTAAGAGCATGAAAGGACATCGAAAGCGATCTCTCAGAGCATGACAGTCTGTCGAAAGTAATATCTCAAAGCATGAATGCCGGTTGCAGGGTTGTACATCTTGGGCACCTCTGTTCGAAAACATCCACTCATTTCCGGTGATAGGAAACCGCCAGAGAGAAACCTTTTCTGTAAACCTTGTTTAGCATACGCCAAAATTCTCAGTAATGATTCGTCGAAAACGCTAACAAAATATAACATTATTTCTTTCACCAGATTACAATTTTCCCAATGTGTTTTTTTTTCGAGCAAAGAAAATAAGAGAGATCATTTACCTTTTTTTTTCATCAAGAGTTTTCGGAGATAAATCGCTTATACCTTATCGTTATTTCGATTGATCTGAAGCGTCAGATGCTCTTAATGACCTACAAGATATGGAAATTACAGCGGCAGAAGGGGTTGCAAACATCGAAAGAGATGCAAATTCAAAACTCACACAAATAACAAAATCAATTCGTAATTAATTTCATATTTTTTTCATAAAACGTTAAAGAATACGGACGAATGTATTTTTTATCGCTTTCTCTAAACTTAATGATCATTTGATAGTGGCTGAAAAAAGATACTAACGAGATCTTCTCTTGAAACTTTAAACTCGGGGTTTGAAAAAGGATGTTTGCAGCAAAAAAAGACCTGCCTCTGTATTTTGCCGCTGAATAAATAGTACGTTGATGTGATTAAAATTTAGGTGGCGGTGTAATTACGTTGGAATTTTTTGTATAGCTGAAACAGATAAGAAGCAAAATACTTGCTTGGAAGGAAATAGATAAAATACATTAAAGGAAATGTATATATTGTAAACATACATAAATACATATATATATATATATATATATATGTGTGTGTGTGTGTGTGTGTGTGTGTGTATATATAAAGTAATTTGAATTTATAATTCTGTATTTAGTATATTGATTCAACCCTGCGAAACTTTATTTATGTAATGGAAGCCACATCTGTAGAGAAAAGGAGATGCATTCCATTTAACACTACCATAAAATATGATAAAATTTACTAGACTATCCTGATCAAATTGACTTTTGGGACTCTTTAATATTGCTCATGTTCCAATTTCTTTGAATCCTTAATTGTCACTCTCAATATCACCTATGAGCTAGCCCACCAAGATGCTGTTTTTCTTTTCTAAAGTTATCCCACCCCTATACCCCCTTTCTTCAGGATGACAATGACGATAGAGGTTGATGCTGACTGTTTTCATAATAATGACCCTACCTTTTATTTTTAGCCTCAGGCGTTGTTGTCGTCACTTTAAAAGACGCATTTTCTGCCCTGTACAAATTAACCCAAATTTTCAATAAAAGAAGCGATATAGAAGAGACTTGGTGACGTTTAACGGAGGAAGAAAAAATGATGAATTTAATGAACAACACCTTGATTTGTATTTAAAATCTAAAACCGATTATGTTGGTTTTGTACGTTATTAGGCTTGTATTATCATCATAAAATTATTTTATGTTTTATCATTACCTTTTTTTTTTAAAAAAAATATCTCTTTAACTACGCTGAACTTTTCCGATATGAGCTTTCGTCATATACTGCTTAACAATCTATTATCGTTCTTTTAAAGTATACACCGCCACTATAACGGTTGTCAGAACCGTGGTGGTAACAGTTTTCTCCCGTCTTTAATTTTCCACATGATACATTACAAATCTTAAAGGAGAAAAATGATTTACATAGAAGCAAAGAATGGGTAGCAAAATTGCGGCGGGGAAAATACGCCAATACTACCATTGAGTTTGCAAACCCGATATGAGAAACTTTAATTTTAAATTGAAAACACGTAATGAGCGCTCTTAAGGTTTCGTAGAGAACTGATCATTACCGATATTCGTCCACAACAGAATTTGAGAATCATTAAACATTTTATAGAAAAACATGAAGTGGAAACTTTTTCCGGAGAAGTCCTGTTTTAATGGAAACTTCGAACCACTCATGTTTCGTTGTCGACCAAACCTCAACGGCGAACATTATCTATTTTTAAACGAACGTATTGTTGATCATCGTGTTTATCTATGAATCTTTCAACCTTGTTCGAGTCCTGCTACGGTTGAATATCAGAGATGATGTGAAACCTCAAAGGTTGATGATTGAAAAGCTCAAGTTTTCAAGGAAAACTCGGTGTACCTCATGTCGTGTTTGTAATGAAAACTAAATGGCGCTACTAATGTGTTTTCAACGTCACATTATTGTTACTCATACTTTGTTTCTAATCGAAATTTTGGGCCTTTTTTAAAGAGAGAAATATTAAGTGTGATGTAAGAAATTGCAATGGTAGAATCAATACGTAGAAACATTATTTTCAGTTTTTATAAACACGAGTGTTAGGAAATCTGTAGTGTTAGAAAAAAAGTGTTAGAAAATCTGTAGAACAATGTTAGAGAAACGGACGTTAGATAAATATTGCCCCGAGAATACCATAAACAACGCAATGGGCGGACCAGCTTTTCTTTGGCATTTAAGAATAGATGGTTATAATATAGTCTAAAAGCACGCCTAATGACTTAATTTCATAAGCATAAGCATACATACAACTATTGCCTCAAAAGGAAAAGTCCTGGTTAAAATTACTTTCTACGTTATATTCTGGATGTTTTTTAATGGTTTGTATTTTCAATTTAAGAAAACAAACCATGGATATTTTATTTTAAATTATTTTTAAGAATGGTGCGAAGAAAAGTTGGGAGATTTTCACATTTTACAGAGACAATCTTAATTTAAAGAGAGCTTTAATTTTTCCCCTTAAATAAAAAACAAATAAATTGTCATGTCTTGAAACTTTTGATCACTATCATATTCATGGAACAGACATCCATCGCCCTTCATTTTTATGTAATCTTTTTGGTAACTTGTAACTGTTAAACAATAATACACTGCTGGTCATTAAAATTGCAACACCATGACGGAGGGATGATACAAACGTCAAATTCGCATGAAAGGAAGAATATGCTGGGATATGCCAATGATTAACATTTATGCTCAATCGAACGAGGGAGAAACGGCATCTCTCAAACTCTGTATAAAAGGAAAGTTATGCAGCGGGTTTCCCATTCGGAAAGCGTATTTGAATGCTGGTTGTTTGTGAGAAGTTCACGTTGTGCCTCTTATAAGAAGCAGACACGGCTACCAGCACGTGTCGGAATTCAATAGCGGCAGAATCGTGGCCTATCGAGAGTGTGGTTTATCGTTCCGCGATACTGCTACTCGCATTAGTCGAAATCTAACGACTGCCATGCGAATATGGAATCAATGGGTTCAGGAGGGTCATACTGAACGCCATGCAGGATCTCAAATGATTTCCGCCACTAACGCCCGAGAGGACAGACATGTTGTCAGGTCGGCCTTGCAGGATCGTGCAGCCACATCACGGACCTTGAGTCAGGAAATGGGCTTGCTTGCAGCACGAAAAATATCCGCACGGACAGTGCGACGACGTCTGGAGCAGCACGGACTGTCTGCACGGCAACCATTATTGCGGTTTCCCGTGATACCGCCGCATAAAGACGCGCAGCGACAGTGGTGCACCTAACGACAAAACTGGATACAGGAGTGTCACCACGTCATCTTTTCAGATGAGTCCCGGTTCTGCGTGCAGAATCATGATGGACGTATCCGTGTCTGGAGGCATGGAGGAGAACGCACGTGGCCTGCTTGCATTCGATATCGTCATACAGGCCCTGAACCTGGTGTGATGGTTTGGACAGCCATTGGGTACACGACACAAACACCTCTTGTTCGCGTCGTCGGTAATCTGAACAGTCATCGTTACATTTCTCAGATCTTAAAGCCAGTGGCTGTGCCCTATCTTCGAGGCCTCGGAGACGTCCTCTTTCAACAACATATCATATGTCCGTCTGTTGCCCTGCCTATCACGTTCTCCAGATCTCTCACCCATTGAAAACATCTGGTTATGGGTTGCTGAGAGCCTGGGCTGCCACCGCTCTCCAGCCACTACGATTGATGAAGAGTGGCATAGACTTGAAGCAATATGGAATGACTTGCCTGTATCTGTCATCCAAACCCAGTTCGACTCGATGCCTGACCGGGTTAGAGTCGTTTTAGCTCCCAGAGGTGGCAGCTGTGTGTACTAATTTTCGACCTTATATACCCCAAAATTGCCTACAAATTTAATCATCTTTTCTTCCTGCCATGCTGTATACGTACAATAACTAAAGTTTTGTTATTTGCTTTCCTTCCTGGTGTTGCAATTTTAATAGCCAGCAGTGTAAGTACGGCCTTTTTCCACTTACATAAGTAATGGAAATTGAAAAAAAAATTAAAAGAAAAACTCTATGAAAAGCATAAAATTAATCTTGAAAAAGGCTCATAAAGAACACAACTTTATAAGAAATATTATAACTTATAGAAAACTTGTGAAAAACGCAAAACAGCATCATACAGCTTCTTAAAATCCACTTTGAAAATAAAGCGGGAGGGGGGGGGGGGGTCGCAACTAGTTTCGAACTAATAGTTCATCATCAGGTCAAGCATTATCTCTATGGACGATTCACAAATGTGTGGATTGCTCCTAAAGGCAATCACATATACAGACATTCTCATTGGTTGGATATAATATCAAATGTGACTAAATATACGGCTAATAAAATTGCCTGAATTTTGGAACCGGGACGGATCGGGAGATTGTTGATATCATAATCTCACAGCCATGACATCATTAGGGGTTTAGACGAGTGGTTCTCAAACTTATTTTTGCATGTACCCTTTGGTCATGCATAAAATTTTTATGCACAACCACGGTAAAACTTTCCAAGGTTTCTAGAAAATTTAGGACACCCAACAAAAAACTGATGAGGTTTCAGAGGTACTAAAAGGAAATATCCTTAATAGAAATATATAAAAATGAAAGATATACAGTCAAACCCCGTTATAACGAACTTCAAGGGATCAAAGGTTTTGTTCGCTTTATCCGGTGGTTTGATATATCCGAACCGTTAAAAAAAATGTTAGAGTTCACAAAATGTATAACTCATTAGTTGCAATGTGTATTCAATAATGATGTATTAAAAAATTATTAAAATCTATTAAAAATGATCATTAATGAATTAAATCGACTAAAATCGATTACATTAAATAGACACAATACTAATTAAATTACGCAGAGTACGAAATTAGTGGGACCATCATTTTCGTTCGTTATATCCGCGAGTTCGTTATATACCGAGTTCACTATGGATGCTTCTTTTTTAACTGTCTTATCAATATCTCTTCCAGAGGATCGTTATGATCAGATTAAAAAATTACAGAAAAAATGCTGTAAAAAGTCTGTTCGAATTTTTTTCGACTTTATTCTATCCTGATAATTCATCTGAAACGTTAGAATCCATGGAGTTTTTTGGGAGCGAGGGACATATCTTTCATAAAGACATAACTCCCTTATCTATGGCATTGAACCAATGAGATTTATTTTTTAGGCACACAGAGGAAATAAAATTAGAAAATACAACTAAGCATGTCTTCGAAAGAAAACTAACAATTTAAAAGTAATTTTAGTTAATCAAAGCTGAAGATTTCCTGTCTGGGTTTCATTTCATTTTGACTGTGCTCCCTAAAGATATGCAAAAACGAACACAGGTACCCCAAGGGGTAATAAGTACCACAGTTTGAGAACTAGTCTGGAAATGGTTTCAAACAAGACCGTCCCGTCGTATTACTAAAGAGGTTCATCTCGAGACTGTGTTTTTAGGAAGATCGTTTATCTAATGAAGCGCGCCTTATTTTCTTTTCACCCCGTGACTCGCCGCCTGTTGTGCGGCAGAAACTTCTCAACCATGAAGGCGTTCGTCTGACAGTGGTTTTCCCGCGACGGCAGGAAACACAAATGTGTTTTTTTCCGCATAATAACGCTTTTTTGTGCAGGCAATTCGCGCCCATTCCCGAATGATGTCTACAAAGCACATCATTAAGTTTGTGCAACACGGCAAGCACTTTTACGTCTTTTCAAAGCTAACGCTTCTTTGCTTCGTTTTATTTCTTGTCTTCATTCCTTACTACGCAAACGATCGGGAACGGTCTTTCTATTTCTTTTTCTTTTCTTTGCACCCCTTGGAAGGGGTGGCAATTCCCCCTTATTTCTGAAGGGTGCCTGTCGCCCCGGTCATATCGATCGCTTGTTTACTTAAGTAACGCCTCGTGTTTTCTCTAACTGCCAATCCAATGTTGCCGAGGACGTTGCAGCGTTGAAAATCCCTAGGCCCGACATTTTCTGATAATACGCACCCTTGTGTGTGTTTGTAATTTAATTATTCAAATCGAAGATTAAATGCAGCTCTTGTTCTCGCCCATTAGTTAAGTTCATTTCAAGGTCCCCTTTCTTTATTCTGTCACTTTTCTAAATTTATTTCCTTACCTATTCGCTTTCCTTTTCATCTCAAACTTATTCATGTCGATCTATAAAGCTAACCAATTTCAGGTTCTTCGTCATATTTGCACCAATGTATCAAGCTATTGCAACGTCCTTATGAGGAGAGAAAGCGAAATGGTGAATACTTCTCCCCTCCCTGCTTACCAGAGCTCAGACGAACCTGGGAACGTTGTTCGTAAAAGGCGCTTATAATTGCGGGTGTGATAGTAGTATGATTTTAAAATTTTCATAAATTCCTCACTTCAGTAAGGATGTAGTGGTTGTTTAGATTTTCATGGCACGTATATTTATATTCCTACCACCGACAGCAGATTAAGCTAGTCAACCGAATTGAGGTCGAAATGAACAGTATCACTCAACAGCCTGGGCAGTAGACAGTGTGACATTATATATATATATATATATATATATATATATATATATATATACAGTTAAACTTCTCTAAGGAGGTCAGTCATGGTTGAAAAAAAAGTGACCGACTAGAGAAGTTCCACTGTATGTATATGTTTGTTTCTGCACGCGCGTGTGTGTGCATGAAGATAAAATAACAGATTAGAAAATAAAACGTAAATCTCGAAATTGCATCACCATGCTTTTGATTTCGACTGCCAGAAAACCAAAGAAATGTTATTAATCGGATTGGTTTGGTTTGAAGCGCCAAGGTCAACTTTTTGCTATACGAGGGCGTATTAAACCGGGACCTACAGTTTAAAGCCGATTCCGAACAGCTACGAACATCCATGCCGACAGTGAACGGCATGGATGCTACGAACATCCATGCCGAACCCACAGGATCTGAACCGAATGCTAGTTCCCTAGCCATTCGGCCATCAGGCTGTTATTCATTTGTGAAAATGTAACAACGGAAATAGAGGAATGCCTATTAATTAACTGAATGAAAAAGATATAACGGAAGGGCATTAAAAGATATCACACACATACTGAGGGATAAATTGATAGATGGATTAACGAAAGAGATAAATTGATGGATGGATTTATATTCCACCGACTTGAAACAAGCGTCGATATCGTTAAGCCTAATGGTATTAATAACACCTCAAATCCTTTACTCTGTTGACTTTTGGAAACTAACTCTTGCGCGTGGAGTTTGAAGGCCAAATTTTGGAGCTACCTACCACGGAGTAAAATACTTATCAATGATCCTTGTTAATTTTAATTCTCCTCGCGTGTTTCTATTATGCTGTCGAGGCAAAAGGGCGAGACATAATTAATCATAACAGCTGATAACAGTGGGACACCAGTTTGGTCTGCTGCATTTTCAAGGTCTCTCAGAAAATATGGGAATTGGGGGAATATCTATAAAGATAAATCACGGTTTTAATAAGTGAAATCGCTCACGGTAAATTCAGCTACTATCACGTGTTCCCTTGCTTTCCCAAAGATAGGGTTAAAATGATTTGTTCATTTGGTTTTGATTCTAGGATATTATGATGCTGTTTGCAGTTATTGACGAGAAAATCATACAAAATTAAATCGCATACTAATAATTAAATGTGCGTCCGACCCGTTTGAGAAAACTCATTACTGTTTTGCACTATCGATAATTAACGGGTAAATTATCCGGGCATCGCGAGGCATAAAAGGTTAAGAAATAAAATTCGAATTGTCAGAAATAAAAAAAGTTTGTGTGGGGCGTAGATAAATAAATATCTCACTTTTTTCGCAATAAAAACTGAAAAGGTATGTCAGCTTTTACTATTAGTTTAACGAAACCTTATTTTAGGAAAATATAATTATCCGGGATAGTCAATAAAATACTTGGTCAATAAACAAAATACAAAATTATCTTTGAGAATGTCTGGAGACTCGTTGATAGAGAAATTTTTTTTAAGAATAAAAACTTTAAATCTAAGTCTATTTTAGTACTATTTTGATGAAACCTTGTTTCAGACACTAAATCTAGTTCATTTAAGACTGCGGAATGAAAGCTGATTTTTGGATTACCTTTTTATTACCATGTTTTTATTAACTCGATTTCTTGCTTGTTTTGTGTGTGTGTGTTTGTCCAGTACAAATCTTGCAATCGATTTTTAACGAACTTCCCGACTAGCTAGACATTTGAAACTTTTAGAATAGCTCAGAACACGATGACAATGCATTATTTTAATACTTTTAGCCATCTTTAAGCAGTATTGAATTCATTTTCAGTTAATTTTGTTTTGTAGAATGGTGCAGTCATCTATCGGCCGGGACAGGAACGAAAAGTTAAACGCAAGTTAACTTCAAATTCCCGAGCTAAACGATTGATTACGCATTTGATCATTTTCTTTCATGTTGATGGGATAATTCATCAAAAAAATTTTTTTAAATATTTATTAATACATAGAATTGTCAAGTTTATATGATTCAACAGAGAATTTAAAAACATGCTATATAAACAGTTCTTTTTATCTTGTAATTATTTATAAATAATTTTTAGAGCCACTTGTGTATCAATTAACTCGGAAAATTTGAAGTTTACATTTTAGAAGGAACAGGGCTGTAATTTTATATAATTTTAAAACCTGCCTATATCGCACCTCTGCTAGCAGAATGTTACATCTCAAAATAGCCATATTTTCAGGAAGAGCTAAAGAAGATATATGTCGAAATTTCCTTTCTCTTTTTATGAATGCCTACGATAATTTGGGAAAAATTTAGCATTCGAATCGCTTCAGAGGGCAAAACTATATACTATTAAAGTTGTTTTCAATTTTTAAAGCACGATTTTGAATTTTAATTACAAGATGTAACCCTCTTCTAGAAACCTCATTTCGTCAACATGAACTGAAAAGCGTGAGGAAATACTATCATATCTCTATGCTAATGCACAATCTATCTAAACTTTTCACGATACAAAGAAAAAAAACTTGATAACATGAACAGCTGGTTTAAAAAAATACAAATTTGTTTTCCATATAAAATTTAATGAACATTTTTATTACAGGAACATTTTAATACAACAACATTCTGCTCTGACAAAAATCTTATTTTCATTCTTCGCGCATGAGCAAGTTCTCCCTCCTAGAGTTGTGGAAGAGGGTAATAAGCGCCATCTGGGAGATTGTGTTGGTACTGGGCGCATAACATTATTCGAGAATGAGAAGCACTTCTTATAGAGCATTGTGGTGCTATTATCTAAAATTCGAAAATTTCGGAGATGTAAGGCCGTCTGCACACGGGGCAACTCAAAAGAAACTGATAACTGACTCGAATCACAAACCAGTCCGTGTTGAGTCGTAACCTATGTAATTGAATGGAGCCACGCACACGGCGCAACTGGTTACAAACCCGTCCGACGGGTTTGTAACCAGTTGAGCCGTGTGCGTGGCTCCATTCAATTACATAGGTTACGACTCAACACGGACTGGTTTGTGATTCGAGTCAGTTATCAGATTCTTTTGAGTTGCTCCGTGTGCAGATGGCCTAATACTCTTCTAGCAGAGGTGCGATATCTGTGTAATATTGGCCCTAATCTAACTGAAAAGAAAAAAATGGGAGGGATTTAAGACGCTTTTGTGACACTTATGTATATCCTCTAAGAGATTCTGAGTACCAAGTTGGATGATGGTCGAACGTTTAAAGCCCTTGTCATTGGTAATAGAGTCTATGGGCTCGAGGTTGGCATGGATTTTTACAGTCATTCTGATTTTGCTTAACGTTGTAGATTTCGGGCTCTCAAACCCTTGCTTTAAAAGAAGAAAAGACCGAAGGACGTCAAAAACCAATCTACCAGTTTATTTCATAGCATTTTGTTCCGGTAAATTAAGCCCGTACACGTAAAATTGGGATAATGGATAATTTATTTTTTCTAATGTTTTGAAATGCACGTTATTTTTTTGTTTTTCCTTAGCCGGTGAAATTATATTAATGTTTTTGGCGCACCCAGTCTGCGGTAAGTTACATATAGTTCACCTTCAAAAGAGAAGACGATTAATGGGTCATCAGTGGCAGAAACTAGTACTCAGGTGATTAGAAAGTATTGCAGTGAAAACAGCTTAAAAGGTGAAAGGATCACTTAATGTGGCGACTGCAGATTGCCACGGGGGATGAGTTAATGGAAAGGGAGGGTGGTTCAGTTGGCGACCACAGTGTTCAAAAAATTCAACCCATCCGAACCTTGGGGATATAATCTTTTATTTAAAGTTAATAATTACAAGATAAAAAGAACTTTTTATGTACCATGTTTTTAAATTTTCTGTTGAATCATATAAACTTGACAATTCTATGTATTAATAAATACTTTAAAAATTTTTTTTTGATGAATTATCCCATCAACTTGAAAGAAAATGAAGTTAATTGGAAGTTTACTTGCGTTTAACTTTTCGCTCCCGTCCCGGCCTATAGATGGCTGCACCAGTCTACAAAACAAAATTAACTGAAAATGAATTCAATTCTGCTTAAAGGTGGCTAAAAGTATTAAAAGAATGCATTGTCATCGTGTTCTGAGCAATTCTAAAAGTTTCAAATGTCTAGCTAGTCGGTTAGTTAAAAATCGATTGCAAGATTTGGTCTGGACAAACACACAAACACACAAACAAACAAGAAAGCAAGTTAATAAAAACATGTAAATAAATCATTTAAAAATTCGATAATATTGGAGCTATTGAAGAAAATGTAGCTAGAGATCTATTCAAAAATCGCATAACACTGTAGGTGATTTTCTTTTCAACGTGGCTAGAGCTTTTCATTTAGGACATTCATCCGCATGCACCACGATACATGTTGGATTCTTCACTGTGAACTAATTTTATTCCCTATGACGGTACAGAGTAGAAATATCGATGCCTTGGCCGGGAATAGAGGCCAACTCCACATAGTGGCATCTTGCGTCTCAAATCACTATACAACCCAGGAGGCCTGTTGGCGAACTAATAGGCCATAATATTTCGATGTATTCTAATTATTGCGAGTGCCACTCCTACTCATCAAAAGAAATATTCTCTCTAGGCGAGTTAACTTGCATATCTGAGTATTCTCATTAACGCACACGACGTTTGTTTGCCGTCCATTAATTCTAATTGGCAAACATCTTTAATAGGCGTATATGGACACGCGCCACGCATCCGCCAAATGTCACTTTTCTCAGTTAACCTCAGTTTCTCCCCCTATCCGAGTATAATAGAAGGAGAAACATCTGCATAGCGAAGACGGACGGGCATTCACGGTCCGGCTCGTCGCAGTGGCGCGTGGCAGCAGGTGGAAAGATGCGGCGTTCCAGAAAAACAGCTGGTTCTCGACGCCACAAGTCATATTAAAAGGAAGAAAGTTTTTATTGATTTTTTTTAAATACGACTTTGTAGAGGAAGAGGTACATCATACTCCTGACATGCAAATTGATAAAATTCCCCGGATCATCTGCTCGCAGAAAGATAGAAAAAAATATATATAAACGTTGAGCGTAGTAACATGCTTCTTTTCGGACTGGCGGAACGTGATAAAAAAAATATTTCTTTCAAACATAAAACCTGTATTAAGTGAACGCGGGCATTAAATTCCCACGGAAAAACATATTTTCATTTACTTGCCTGAAAACATACTTTAGATCTTTTAGAATCAGAAACCACAGATTGCATGTTTCTACGGCGATTACATTGGTAACAGCATTATAATGTGTGTGTTACATATGGCTTTATTGCGGAAATTAATCCATACAGATCAGGCAGCCCACAACATTATGAAGGATCAGGAATAAAACAAAACAGCAATATAAACTAGAAACCAACAATAAAAACTATAAACAAAATAATTAGAAAAATATACACAACCAAAATTTCAGTCACAAAGAGGGTTCTCACTGGTCCTTGCATCCCAATACAATTTGCTGATGTCTCCGTTTCTCTGGGAGATTCTGTCCATGGCAAGTTAGGAAGTGATCCGAATTCATAACGCCTGCCCTGCAGATCGGACAAACGTTGGTTGGAAATATACCCATTTTGAACAGATGTTCTGCCAAGCAGTCGTGTCGAGTCTGTAGCCTGAAATTTGCTACTGCTTCCTTGAAGGGTTTGTGGCCATACGATTTCTAACAGTCCTGAATGTTCTTCGAGGTTTTACCCTCCAATTTTTCCACTATATCGGAAGGCCTATATTTTCGATTAGGCCCGGTAGGTCCGGGCCTAGGAACCCCCCGAATGTTGGGGACCCCAAAAAATTTTTATTTTTAAAGGAAAAAAAGAAAAAACTTCCTAATTCAATTTTTTTTTTTATTTTGCCTTTTTTAATAGCAATTTTTTTTATATATCCTTTCAAATTTGATTGATTGATTGATTGATTGCTTCATCATATGCATAGTTATATGTATAATTCATCATATGTATGTTATAGTGTATATAAGGGATTAATAAGTTTTTCTGGTTGCATTGTATTGGTGTTTTAATGATGAAGTTAATATGTTGTATTGCTGTTTGTTATTTGATAATGTTCTAGGCTTCTACGCTTCCAATAGACAATTCTTGGTAAAATGGTATTTTCACAATGATTCATGATTATTTTTTTGTGTGTGTCAATTTTGGAAATTTTACGCCCACATCAGAGTAAGGGGGCTCCCATCCCGAGTTGTGCCTGTAGTCAAGAATTTTCTAAATCGGGCCCTGCATATCGGAGTTGCTTACCTCTCTAAATTTTACAAAAACGTGTCTTTTGAGTGTATCCGGTGTAACAGGTATAATATCGTGCTGAATGCGGGTTCCATTTTTGCAAGAAAATCTGCCTGTGCATTACCTTTAATACTGGCATGTGATGGAATCCACTGAAAGACAATAATTTTCTCCATGCCTCTAAGAGGGTCCAGGGTTTGCTTGATTTCAAACAAGACCATAGTCTCAGAGCAGTGATTTTCCGTAATGAATCTCAATATTAAAAGCTTTAAATTTTATGTCCCAGATACCCTTAATGTTCTGAAAGTATACTTCAATGAATCTGTAACACCTAAACGGTTTTTGGGGTTCTTTTATTTCCAAGTGATCACGAACAACGTAGACAAACACAATATTTACTGGTACACACGACATTATACACACAAATACACAGCTTAATCAAATAATATTCCGAGTAAACTTCACATTTGTCATCCACAACGTTGATTATCATCCTAATTTTCCTTCTTTATTAATTTTTAAAAAAATTTTATTTCATTTTTTTTATTTCTAAAAGGGAGCACGCAGAACAAGGAATTAAAATATAACGAAACCTCACGTAATCACAATCATAAAAGCTTTAAAATTTCTATCCCGGATCTTCTTAAACTCCTGGGAGTATTATATATACTTCTATGAAACGCAGTCGTAAATGTTAACAGATTGAGCATTTTGATAACTCTTTAACAAAAAGAGTTATATCCAAATTTAGCTTTTCTTCCATCTTTTTTAATCTAAATATTTCCTTTGATTTGAATACTGTTTTAAGGGGATGGTGGACTTTCAAATTACCAAAAATCGAACAAAAATTGGAGTTTTTTTTGGTGTATTAATTTATTAATACACCAAATTATTAATATTTTAAAAATATGTAAATTAATATATTTAAAATATGTAAATATTGGAATAAAATGCATTTAAAATATATGTGAAAAATAAAATGAAAACTTGGTGGCCTTAGAAAAATAAGTTTTAAAGGTAAATGAAAAAACATCCTTTAAGTGGCTTTTTTCTCAAAATGAGTCTTTCCATATTTCTAAGTCTTTGAAATGCTCCTTGCGTCATAATGTTTGACGAAATTTTATAAAATTTAAAATAAATACTCCTCTAATACATTAAAATCAGGTTATGTATCCATTTCAGGTTTCGACATCATTCAGATTATTAAAGTTCTACTGAAGTGTAGAAAAGTAGAAAAATTTCAACAAACATAAAAATATTTCCTAAAAATTAACTATTCAACAAAAGCACAAAGTAATACATAACTCTGTTCAAAATGTATTTATAAGCAATATAAATGCAAAATTAAGGATGGAAGTTAAAAATTAGATCGCAAGGAGCATTTAATATAATAATTTCAATTTTAAAATATAAATTTTTTTTAAATATTTATAAAATTTTATAAAGTGTTTCATATAGTTATACTTTAATGAATATATATGCAAAATTTCATATATCTGAGGTAAAAACTCCAAAAATCGCTTCGTAATGTCCACTATCCCCTTAAACTTTTTATTTTAAATACTTGTTAATTGAATTATTTTTAAATATACACAGCAAGGTACGCATGGACTGTACAGCATAAAATTGTTTTATCTGGCTATGTAATCATCGTAGAAACATGAGGTTAGTGTTATTTGAAACTAGAAGCTCTGCAGTATGTATTTAGCCAGGGGGGGGGGGGAGATGTGGTTTTTGAGGAAGTTTAAATGTATCCTATTAAAAATGACAAATCGTAGAAAATTTAATTTAGGTTTTCTATACCAGAGTGTCCCAAAGTGTGCTTCATGGAACCCTGGGATTCCAGTCAAAAAAAAGGGGGGGGGGGGTGTCCACGAGACAGTCTGATATGCTGCGACAAAAAACAACAACAACGCAGAAACAGAATTGCCACCGCACCAGGTATGCGAATTCAATTATACGAGTAGAATATAACGCCAAATTTCAAGAGGATCATGGAATCGAAGAAGGAGCAGTATTCTTCTCATTAAAGTTTTTTTACTTATTTTTTATTTACCCTCATATATGTTTATTTCTTAATCACCATTATTTGTTTCTAATGAAGTGTTTTTTAAAGACCTTTTGGGTTTCACCACATTATAGGGTGCCCCCACCAAATTGGCGATAAAGTGCCAATATATATATATGTATGTATGTATGTTTGTGTGTATGTTTATATGTTTGTATGTATGTATATATGTTTATATGTTTGTATGTATATATGTATGTATGTATGTATGTATATATGTATGTATGTATGTATAATGTATGTATGTAGTATAATGTATGTATGTATGTATCGCAATCGCGCCAAGCAGTGTGCCAAGGGGCACCCTATTCTGATGTAATACCGATTTTTTGTGTAATTCAATAAAATCTTAGCATTAAAACAATATTTATTGTTGTTGTTGTTTATAATGCCCCTGGCGGGAAGTATTTCAGACCAGGCCCATTTAGGCTAGCGGGCTGAGGGCTACAGCTACGGTTTATATTGGCACCACAAGGGTCGGAGTCCGATTGAGCCAGGTGCCACCTGATAAGATTTTCATCTAATAGTGACTTATATTTACTTTTATCGTAGTTTGGTATTGCACTCATGCCATTGTTTTTATTTTGGCAGTTGCCAAATACGATATTTTTATTACTATGTTTTTATTAACTAGCTTTCTTGTTTGTGTGTGTGTTTATCCAGTACAAATCTTGCAATCGATTTTTAACTAACTTCCCGACTAGCTAGACATTTGAAACTTTTAGAATAGCTCGGAACACGATAACAATACATTATTTTAATACTTTTAGCCATCTTTAACCAGAATTGAAATCCTTTTCAGTTAATTTTGTTTTGTAGAATGGTGCAGCCATCTATCTACCAGGACGGGAACGAAAAGTTAAACGCAAGTTAACTTCCAATTAACTTCACTTTCTTTCAAGTTGATGGGATAATTCATCAAAAAATTTTTAAAAAGTATTTATTAATACATATAATTGTCAAGTTTATATGATTAAACAGAAAATTTAAAAACAGGGTATACAAAAAGTTTTTTTTATCTTGTAATTATTATACCCTAGTAATCGGGTAATCAACCGTGTTAACCTAGGATATTCGTTTGTAAATAACGTCATCACCTCTGAGGTTCTGTTGTATGACGCCGTTTGCATTCATCAAATGTTATGCTTACTCCACACCAAAGGCGACAAAGACGAAAATCATGCATCTTCGTTGTTGCGCATGTGTATTACAAACAAATTTTCATTTCCCCGGCTCGTCTCTGTCTCTGGTCTGTGCGGTTTCAAGTTGGAAAAAGTTCAACTTTTGTCTCTGCCGCCATGCTCGACAGCCAATCCGAATAGAAAGCGAAGATTATACGCATGCGCAAATAAATTACCTCTTCTCCCCGTCTCCTAGCGGTGTGAAGGCTTTTATGACAGCCACAGAGACAGGTGGCAAAATGTGTCTGTCTTTCGTTGCTGTCGCCGTTGGTGTGAAGTAAGCATTAGTGGTGGGGGGGGGGGGGGGGATTTCATTTGCTTTTCCACATGGTCTATTGATTGACGAGTTGGGATCAACTCAATCAATAGGTGATAAAGCTATCATAAAGTAAATTTAATAGAAAATTCAGTCAAAACGGAACACTCCACGACGCACTCGAAAAGCGAATGACTTAAAACAAGTACTGACCAGCGAGATAAGAATGATATAGAGACGTCAAGGAGTCTGGGGTCAGGTGAAGGGTGTCAATATCGGTCCAGGTAGTGTTATATCCTTATTACCATGTTTTTATTAACTCACTTTCTTGTTTGTGTGTGTGTGTGTTTGTCCAGTACAAATGTTGCAATCGATTTTTAACTAACTTCCCGACTAGCTAGATATTTGAAACTTTTAGAATAGATCGGAACACGATGACAATGCATTATTTTAATACTTTTAGCCATCTTTAATCAGAATTTAAATCCTTTTTCAGTTAATTTTGTTTTGTAGAATGGTGCAGCCATCTATCTACCAGGACGGGAACGAAAAGTTAAACTCAAGGTAACTTCCAATTAACTTCATTTTCTTTCAAGTTGATGGGATAATTAATCAAAAAATTTTAAAAAGTATTTATTACTACATGGAATTGTCAAGTTTATATGATTCAACAGAAAATTTAAAAACATAGTATATAAAAAGTTCTTTTTATCTTGTAATTATTCTACATCTGGCAGTGAAAAAAGGATTTTGCGAGGATAAAACATTACTGTCTCAATTGAACTTGATTCTTCCTATAAAAAGTTCTTTTAAAGTGTATAAAAAGTATAATAGTGTATAAAAAGTTCTTTTTATCTTGTAATTATTTTTATATGCCGTTTCGGAGTTTCCAAACATCTGTTAAAGTTCTTTTATACTTTGTGCAAATATTCTGTGTATAATATATCGACTGTGTAGCGTGTTTGTTTGTTCTCGCTCTCTTTCTCCGTTTTCTCGGCTGATGCAGAGCTTGTTCTGAGTGATTTGTCTCGTGGACTGCATGTCTGAGACAGCTTTATTTTATTATGCTTCAATGTACATAGTTACTTCAGTTTATCTATAACTTCAAATAAAGAAAACTTATATATATATTATAAAGAAGTTTTACTTTCATATCTGTTTTTGTCTTTATATGCTGCCAACCACACTCTGCTAATTATCACTATGTCTCACACCACCTCAATTTTGACCGAGCAATCCCAGGGACAACATCTGGGGGGATCGTACCCTCTCCCACCCTCTCTGTCCTCATAGAGGGACTTTTCGGTCTACGGATTTAACTTGCCATATACGGCTTAGACACGGAGGTATTGAATGGCGCTTGTCCGAATTCGATTCGAGCACCCTCAGCACCGAAAGCCGACGCGCTACCACTAGGCTATCTGGAGCCTAAAACAATATTTGTTCCATTCAATATCCCATTAAATTTAGAGGAGGAAGGGGGTCTATTGATCAAAAAATGACCTTTGAAAAATGTTCTGAGGGTTGCGCAATCAAAATATTTTGTGAAACACTGTTCTACACGAAACATAATCGAGTGAAAATTCTTTTAATATAGGGTGCCACCTAGATTTTTTTCCAACCACCTCTTAAAATCAGGCGCGAGGTTTTGCAACAGTGTAAGATGCGCCACGTAGGATTTCAATTAAACAGACCCCAAAATGAAATGAACGTACCTCGAACAAAAAAACTTTCTTCAGGGTCAATAATTTCCTCCTACGCGACTCTCTTTCCCCTCTTCTATTAAGGGAAGATCATAGATCCGATGCATAGCAAAAAGCTCTTTACCCATTTCCGTCACGTACCGGGACTTTGTCGAGTCCATAAGACACACTATTGGAGCGGGCCCGTATTATTCAATAAGAGGGAAAAAGTAATGGCGCCCGCCAACACGGGAACGGCGGACAAAAGGGGTTCCGGCTCATTATCGGATCCTCGCCGCTCGTTAAGGGATTGGACGCCGCCGAAGACGCTGTTCCCTTCGGCTGATTGTTCGTCGGCCATCCCCGATTGAGTTAGCTTCCGGTTGAATAGCTCTTTAATGCCCCTTTCTTGTGTCGATGAATAAAATGGGAACACATATCTCAATTTATGCGCATTCTTTCGGCTAATTTCTGGCCGGCCCGCTGTGGAGGCAGCGCTTTCGGACAATAGATAGACGATGGTATATAATGTTTCTTCTATTAATAATAGCGCGACTGTTTGCTCATTCAGTCAGATGGTTTCTCCCTATTTTGTATTCTGCAGCCACGAGCCGTCGGCAACATTTCAATTACGAAGATTTTTTTTTTTTTCAGTTTGCTTTAATTGCGGCAACATAACTATAGTTTGTTCACGGCAGTTTTAACTGCTCACTGGAGGAGGTGGCAGAGTCCGAAACCAACCCCCCACCCACCCACACACACACACACCCTTTTCCGGCGTCTTAAATTTTTTTTTTTTTAAATCCCTTGAAAAGATTGGAAAATCTAAGAAAAACCAATTACAAAGAATATTACAGTTGTTATACAATAATAGTCATTTTTAACAACTTAATAATTACATCTTAAATTGCTTAATAAAGGAATAACTATACGTTAAAAGTGTTGGGAAATAAATAATCATATTTTAAAAATCTTAAAACCTAAAATGATACTTTAACTGCCTTACAAAATGAAAAAAAAATATTATGTTACAGAGTTTAAATAAATAACTTATATATATATATAAGTTTAAATATATAACTATATATATATATATATATATCTATACTTATATATAAAGAGAGAGAGCGATTTTGTACGTGGAGGGTAATCTTCAGAACCACTGTACCCATTGGAAAAATTCTTTCACTGTTTGAAAGGTACATTATTCCAGATGGTCATAGGCTATATATTATGTACATCTGATCAGTAGAAATAAAGTTAGGGGCTTAATCCTAACAATCTCCATTGTTACCGCTACTGTCGTCTACCGCTTTTTGTGCCGAAGTCTTCAACGATCCTTAGCGTGGTGCTATCTATACTTATATATAAAGAGAGAGAGCGATTTTGTACGTGGAGGGTAATCTTCAGAACCACTGTACCCATTTGAAAAATTCTTTCACTGTTTGAAAGGTACATTATTCCAGATGGTCATAGGCTATATATTATGTATATCTGATCAGTAGAAATAAAGTTAGGGGGCTTAATCCTAACAATCTCCATTGTTACCGCTACTGTCCTCTACCGCTTTTTGTGCTGAAGTCTTCAACGATCCTTAGCGTGGTGCTATCTATACTTATATATAAAGTGAGAGAGCGATTTTGTACGTGGAGGGTAATCTTCAGAACCACTGTACCCATTTGAAAAATTCTTTCACTGCTTGAAAGGTACATTATTCCAGATGGTCATAGGCTATATATTATGTATATCTGATCAGTAGAAATAAAGTTAGGGGGCTTAATCCTAACAATCTCTATTGTTACCGCTACTGTCCTCTACCGCATTTTGTGCCGAAGTCTTCAACGATCCTTAGCGTGGTGCTATCTATACTTATATATAAAGAGAGAGGGCGATTTTGTACGTGGAGGGTAATCTTCAGAACCACTGTACCCGTTTGAAAAATTCTTTCACTGTTTGAAAGGTACATTATTCCAGATGGTCATAGGCTATATATTATATATATCTGATCAGTAGAAATAAAGTTAGGGGGCTTAATCCTAAGAATCTCCATTGTTACCGCTACTGTCCTCTACCGCTTTTTGTGCCGAAGTCTTCAACGATCCTTAGCGTGGTGCTATCTATACTTATATATAAAGAGAGAGAGCGATTTTGTACGTGGAGGGTAATCTTCAGAACCACTGTACCTATTTGAAAAATTCTTTCACTGTTTGAAAGGTACATTATTCCAGATGGACATAGGCTATATATTATGTATATCTGATCAGTAGAAATAAAGTTAGGGGCTTAATCCTAACAATCTTCATTGTTTCCGCTACTGTCTTCTACCGCTTTTTGTTCCGAAGATTCAACGATCCTTATCGTGGTGCTATCGCGGTGGGCTTCTGTTCTGACGCTAACGATTCGAACCTAGCCATTCTCCGGCACGCCTTTTTCTTTTAAAAAATTTATTTTAATTATTAACTAACATAAAAATAATTTAAGGTATTATTTAGGTTATTATTAAGGTAAAAAAAGATTTACAATTTATTGACTATCAACTGGAAATTTATTGGTATAATATTTTGTTCAACCCGGACAAAGTCGGGACGGGCCGCTAGTATATATATATATATATATATATATATATATATATATATATATATATATATAGTATGTGTGTGTGTGTGTGTGTGTGTGTGTGTGTGTGCATGTTTACAAACTTTATCCAAAAAATTCGGTGAATGATGTCATAGAGATCACGGTCGTAAGAGTTTGCAACCGGCGCATACCGTAACGGACAGGTGAAGACTGGTCTGAACCAGTTCCTGATCGGAGGCGCTGCTAGTTAGCTTATCGTGTGGAAACAGTTCATTCTAGAGTGAAGGTGCTGTGTCCTCGGTCTAAATTCAAAATGGATCAGCGAACGAATATGCTGTTCTGTTTCAAACTTGGAAAATCGGCGAAAGAGCCTCATGAAATGGTGCTAAAAGCTTACGAAGAACGTGCTGTCACCTTGAAATGCCTGTATGAGTGGTTTAAGCGTTTCCGAAAAGGGCGGGACACCATTGAAGATTCCCCCCGAAGTGGTCGGCCTGCAACTGCACCAGCCCGGACAGCGTACAGAAAGTGAAAGAATTGTTGACCAAGGACCGTCGTGTGACAGTGCGAATGATAGCGAAGGAAGTGGGAATTCGTCGTGATATGGCCCACTTCATACTGACCCAGAATTTGGATAAACGCAAGCTTTTCTCCCGACTTGTGCCCCACACTTTGACGCTGGAGCAAATGCAAATTCGGATTGACGCCTGTGGAGACTCCATCGACATGGCGGATCAAAACCCAAATTTCCTGAAAACGCTGTCACGGGTGACGAGACCTGGTGCCTGAAGTACGACCCCGACGGCAAGCGTCAGAGTATGGAGTGGCGGAGTCAAGGGTCGCCGAAAAGCAGAAAGGTGTGAAGTGAGAAATCCCGCATCAAGACAATGCTCGTGGTGTTCTTCGACTCTGAGGGTCTCATCCAGAAAGAATTCCTCCCTGGTGGCAACACGTTAGATGCCGCTAAGTACGTGGATATACTGAAACGTCTGCTGCAACGCATCAGTCGGGTACGCACCCAGTACGGCAAGCAATGCAACTGCAACCTGCTTCACGACAATTCCCGGCCGCATACTGCCTTTCTGGTGCAGCAGTTTCTGGCCAACAGGCCAGGTGTGTCCCTCAATCACCCACCCTAGCCCCCAGACTTGTCTTCCCCGGACTTTTTCTTGTTCCCCAAATTGAAATAAGCCCTGAAGGGCCACAGGTTTTCGGACATTTCGGACATCCAAAGTAATGCTACGACCCAGCTGAAGGTCATCCCTAAAGACGACTACGCCAGGAGTTTCCAAGACTTCAACAGCCATTCCCAGATGTGCATTACCACCTACGGGGATTACTTCGAAAGACAGTAACAGCTGTTTCATGTAAGACAACAATCCAAAGTAACTATAGACGCATTCACCGAACTTTCTGGACAAAAGTTGTATATATATATAAATATACACACTGCTGGCCATTAAAATTGCAACATCACGAAGAAAAACAAATAACAAAACTTTACTTATTGTACGTATACAATATAGTAGGAAGGAAACATCATTAAATTTGTAGGCAATTTTGGGTTATACAGAGCCCGAAATTAGTACACACAGCTGCCGCCTCTGGCAGCTAAAACGGCTCTCACCCGGTCAGGCATCGAGTCGAACTGGGCTTGGATGACAGATAGACGCAAGTCATTCCTTGTCGGTTCAAGTCTATGCCACGCTTCATCAATCGTAGTGGATGGAGAGCGGTGGCGGCCCAGTCTCTCAGCAACCCATGACCACATATTTTCAGTGGGTGAGAGATCTGGAGAACGTACTGGCCAGGGCAACAGTCGAACATCCTCTGTGTCGAAGTAGGTCAGGAAATGACGGGCAACATGCGCTCTTGCATTATCTTGTTGAAAGATCACGTCTTCGAGGCCTCGAAGATAGGGCATAGCTTCAGGCCTTAAGGTCTGAGAAATGTAACGCTGGCTGTTCGGATTACGGACGACGTGAACATGAATAGTTCGTGTCGTGTACGTAATGGCTTCCCATACCATCACACCGGGTGCAGCAACGCTCGTATGGCGATATCAAATGCAAGCAGGCCACGTGAGTTATCTTCGGTGCCTCCAGACACGGATACATCCATCATGATATTGCCCGCAGAACCGGGACTCGTCTGAAAAGACGAGTGCCACTCCTCTCCAGTTTTGTCGTTGGGCGCACCACTATCGCCGCGTATTTCTTTGCTACAGTGTCATGGGAAGCCGCAATAATGGTCGCCGTGCAGACAGTCCGTGTTGCTCCAGACGTCGTCGTACTGTCCGTGCGGATACTTGTCGTGCTGCAAACAAGCCCATTTCCTGTTTCAACGTCCGTGATGTGTCTGTGCGACCTCGAAAGGCCGACCTGACAACATGTCTGCCCTATCGGGTGTTAGGGGCGGGAGGCCGTTGTGATCCTGCATGGCGTTCAGTATGACTCTCCTGAACCCATCGATTCTGTATTCGCATGACAGTCTCGGGATTCCGACCAATGCGAGTAGAAATATCGCGGAACAATAAACGGAAATCTCCATAGGCCACGATCCTGCCGCTGTCGAATTTCGACACGTGCTGGAAGCCGTTTCTCCTTCTTATGCGAGGCAAAACACGATCTTCTCACAAACAAACAACATTCAAATTCGATTTCCGCATAAGAAACCCGCTGCGTAACTTTCCATTTACACAGAGTTTGAGATGTCATTTCTCCTTCCTGCATCTTTCTATTGTGCTTAAATGATAATCATTTGCATATACCAGCATCTTCTTCCTTTCATGCGAATTTGACGTTTGTATCCTCTCTCCTTCATGGTGTTGCAATTTTAATGGCCAGCAGTGTATATACAACTTAATATTGATTTTAAGTGTGCTCTACTAATATATTTTTGTTTATGACCAAAAAAATTATGTGGCTCCCTAATGTGCCGGTTGGGAATCACTGTTCCAGAGCCTCGATACTATGTCTTTAGCTAAGAAAATAAAAATGTACTTTGTGCTGTGTCTCGGATTCCCTTAACAGACTCTTCATACTCCTCCCGTGTCGTTTTGATGAATATGTAAGGCGAGAAAGTGAAGACAAAATAGGACATAACAATAATTCAAGACAGCCCTTATGATGACCTCCGCAGGCAGACATAAGAGCCTGGCTCTATGGCATCTTCCCAGGTCGATCGATCTTCAGCCGTACTTGGCCAACCTTAAATCGGATTACAGAGCATCTGAAGCCTGGAGCAGACACCGCGTTCCTCCAAGTGATTAAGAAACGCTCTTTCGCTTCATTTCCGGAAAAATCCATAAAAATCGAGAAGTGATAATTATAAAATTTTAATTGCACGTGTGGACGTTCGGGCTTCTCGGAATCTGTTGGAAACGTGCGACTGCAGATTTGGATGAAAGAATGGAGCGAAAAATTATCGTCTCAAAATTTCCTTCACGAGAAACAGACACAAAAGATAATTAGGCAATTTAAATACCTGCCATCTCTTTATCTACAAATTATTGTTGCGTGCAGACGTTATAAGAGAGACACACACTACAAAAGGTCGATAGTTAAGGCTGCAGGGGGGGGGGGGAACACGTCGAGTTATTCTTATTCTTCATCCCCGCCCCTTCCTTTGCATATTTGATAGGTCATGAGCCGGGTCAAAGCAAATATGTTTACCTAACAATGAATTGGCATGAGTGTTTTCACAAATAGTTTTTCGCGTGCATTATTTTACACTAATTTGGTGAGGTTTCTGACTTGGTCTTTAAAAAAGTTAGTACACATTTCTACGTGGTTTTCTCTATTTATTATTATTAGTAACTGCACCTTAGCTTTTTGAGTCCACTTTTTCAAGTCCAGGGTAAAATAAAGGGCTCTGAAAGGGAAAAAAAAGGTTATTTGCCATTGAAAAAAAGGCAACATAAAGAATGCGCGTTTACGACGGTAAGTTGTTTATTAGAAAATAAAAGCTGTAGGTATTTTTTTACTTTCTCTTTTCGCAATTGATATTTCTCATTTGGGACAAAAATTCAACCAAAGTGGAATTTTCTATGTTGTGAAGGATTCGCAATTGGGACATTTTGACTCCAACAGTATGTAAGAGAATTCCACGAAGAGACAAGGGACATTCAATTTCGCGAAAATAAACTACCAGTTAGTCTATGCGAGCACTATTTTAGGGCGTATTGACTAACCTGAGTTATTGAGGTTGCAGAAGCTCTCGGTGCAGGGGACAATGTGGCACGTCTTGGGGTTGCGGTAATTCAGGTTGGTCAATATCCCCTAAAATAGTGCTCGCATAGACTAACCGGTAGTTAATTTTATTTCGCTCGGTCTGTAATGTTCCTCCCACAGAGAGCAGATAAGATAGGGTCTCTTTTTATATATATTATATACATATTAGCCAAGAATTTGTTCATCTGACGTTAATTTTGTGTTAATTACTGCACATTTATATAAATAAATTGTTTATTATTTATTTATAATTTCATGTCTATTGGTTAGTATTTTGTTTGAGATTATCTCCCATTTTAGCCCACAACGCAATTGGGTATCTCTGCCCTCATAACACTCTATGCTTAACCTTTCTCGAAGTTATGAAACTTCTTTTGTTTTCACTTCTAATTGCTTCTCGATTTCAGGTTGGTGGTCGAGATCTGAAACCCCAAATTCTGGTTGAGCAAAAGAACGTATGTTCCTTTAAAACATATTTAAAGTTTCTTCGAAACGTCTTCATTCAACGCTAATATTTTCAATTGCATTTAATAACAAATTACCAAATTCGGGTCTCAAACTACTGCTCTCTCGATGTGTAAATCTTTCTAGAATTCAGTGATACTATCCTGTCGATGAAATGGAGTTTCGTTCTGACTGCCATACCTCCCATCTTCAACTCCATTAGGCTAATGGCTCCGTATTTTACCCTTGCGTATTTATTTACTTAATTTCTTTTTCAAAATTGAATGTACCCCAACGGGCTCGAAAGAGCGAGAAGAGCCAAGCCCCCTACCGCGCGATGATTTAGGCCCTTCAAATAGCATAACAATGTATTAGACAAAAGCAGCTCTTAATTATGTTTTCGTGAGACACTGCCCACCCCCTCCCCGAATTTTCTTCATTAGTGGCCTGGTGGTTCATTATAATTCTGTTCAGTAGCTGCCAGCTGTATCGCTCGATTGCTGAGTCAGTTCTCGAACCGGGGATCTTCCCATATGCAGATGAATGAACTAACAAGTTATGTACATATCAGTTTCTCATATCGATATGAGAAAGTCTCCGGCTGAATGCCGTTGGTCTCAAGTTTCAGTGAAAAAATTAAACTTTTCCCCCTGTTACCATGTTGTCCACATCGTTTAATGGACCCGGAAGGAGCATGGTGCGCTATTTCAGGCCCACTTCTTTTAGACTGCAAGTTTGAACAGTTATTCGTGAGGCATAAATACCTAAAGATTAGCTGTAATGGATGCTTCCTTAGATTTCTAAATGGGGCTTGTTTTGAAAACGGAAGGACGCGGCAAATTTCTTGCCCATTGCCCGTAAGTACCCTACTAACAGAACTTCTATCTGAGCTTGAAATGTATGCTGCAATCACACCCTTTTACGGTGACTTTAAATGTTCGCGATGGCGTGGAATACAGTTCAGTTGGGAGATCGTTGTCGGTGCTGCCCCAGTGAGTACGTGGAAATCTTCTACGCACGTGTTCAAGCAACTGTATCTAAGCCCCTGCTGGCGATCAGGCCTAATGTCCCTTTTAGGCTCACTCGCATGTACCTTGGCCCCCTTCAAGGGACTGTTGACCCCGCTCGCCACTCAAACGTGGTTCCAGCAAATAGTCCGGCTTTTCTCCATTTCCAGACCACACGACCGGACGACATGGTCACTTGGGTAGACATAAGCCTCTTATCTAGGTCTGAATTCTTAATTACGACGAATATTCGCAAACGCACATTTATTATTCGCGACCGTGAGCTAAGGAAACGCTTCGAAAGCTTAAAGGGCTAGATAATTTTAATATTACACGGATGGTGAAATATATAACACGATAACTTTCCACAACGGCAAGAATCGTGCCTAAGCTGTTGCATAATGCTACTGGAGTGCTCGTGTCATGGTTGCTAGTAAATAATGCGGTACGTAAAATTAAAAAAAAAATTTACATATTTAAGCTGCCCACATTGTATGCGGTTAGAGTGTAAAGTTTCTACCATGTGCGTTCGGGTACAAATCCCGGCTAAGGATGTTCATGAGCTATCCTTTCATCGGATGTAACTTTTTGATCTACTGGGTGCGTCCTTCATAGAGCAGAGTAAATTTTGGCGGTGTGTATCAGCGAACGCCCTCAGGATAAGCGCCAGTAAAATACACACACACACACACACACACACATATATATATATATATATAATTTTGCACAAATATAATGAAGACAGTGTTTTCATTTAAAGTTCTTCCTGTGTTTATCTACACAATCTCCCCAAGTCGGTACATTTGGTCCAATGACTTTCAAGTTGATTTATCCCCCTCTATATGGGAGGATTTGTCCAACTCTGCGAAGTAAGCATTGGTTTCAATAACCACTTCAAAATTTGATTCAAATGTCTGCCCTGCAATAATATTTTTTTCATATTTGGGAAGAAGTAGTAATCTGAGGGAACAATATCGTAACATAATTCTAACGCTTCAGCTGTCTTCTTAAGTTTAACCGTCGCAATTGCAGATGAATCTGAGCATTGCCATAATGGAAAATAATCCTTATACCGTTAAATGGGGCATTTTGCCGTAATTTAACTATTTTAACGATCCAGTTAAGATGCCCAGTACTCTCCAGTGATTGTTGTACCGTTTTCCAAGTAGTCAGTAATGATTATTCCACGGGCTCCCAAAGAATATCGGCCGTACCTTTCCTGCTGATGGATGCCTTTTTGCTTTCTTTGATCCAGGTTGACATTTTTCAATCCTCTGTTTTGATTGTTCTTCCGTTTCTGGTTTGTAATCATGTATTCCTGTTTCATCAACTGTTACGGAAAGGCGTTTACTAAAATTCATTTGTATTTCTTTGAAATAGTCCCAAATTGTGCATCGAAGAATTCACTCATTGACTTTTTTGATCGATTGTTAACAATCGCGACACCCCCCTTGCCAACAGCTTTCTCATTTTCAAATATTCACGTAAAATATTATGAACTTTAATAAGATGCCAACAGCTTGCGGAATCAATTTCGAGGGAATTCGCACTTGTATTGGTGAATCGTTTCTGAGTCACGTTTAGTATCCTGATAGAGAATGCGTGGACGATGCTCTGTCTCGGCGCATCAATGATACGCTAAAATGATACGACCAGGGCTTACTGGGAGTCGTTATTTGGCCCGAACAATGAAGAAATAACAACGTTTTCTTCTATCAGGTCAGAGATATAAATGTAGTAATAGTAATTGATAATAATTTTTCTTTCCCGCGCTGTAATAAATATTTACCTTTCGCACATATTGGATGCTCATATTGTATGGCAATTATAGTAGCACGCTTTCACCGCGGGGTTCCGGATTCGGATCTGGGCTAAGGAAGGGATATTTCTATGGTTACTTAGTATTAATAGCCAACATTAAAAATAAAATCATCAAGGCATAAACCGTCAAATGGCCTCGGTTGGAGTGTCTGCCGCATTAGAAAAGTATTCAGACCTATTTAGACTCATTCATTCCACCGTTTAGAAAATATCTCATCAAATTGCTCTTCGAAATTTTCGCTTTCACTCGGTTGATCAAACTTTCTGAAAAGTGAAGGATTGAGCTACATTTAGCGAGTTTAAGAGAAAATAATCCTTCACTTTACCCCTTCCCATTTCTCTGCTAGGAGACAGAAAAGAAAAATTACCCGGAGATGACAAACTTGCCCTTGAAAGTCTCCAAAGTGATATATTTAAAATGATGAGTGCTTGAGAACCTGGCGTTCTCAGGCATTCAGGCATGATTCGAATCTTATGAGTCACTGCGTATCTAGATGATTTAAAAAGCCTTCTCAAGTTTCTCTTCATGTTTTTCGCAGAAAAAGGAAGCGGAAAAAATAAGAGCGGCTATTTCCCTTTACATGCTCAACTGCTCCATTACAACTAAACCTCACGGCTTACTATGAATTCCTCGCGCCTTAACATTGCTACTGGATGTTAACCAGCAGCCTGAAAATTTTGAGGAAACTAACTACCGGAAAAACCTGATTTTTTTGTCAAACTAAAATTCTTTTTGTGTGTGTGTGTATGAGCCTATCTGTTGAACCTATTCTGGTTCCTCAAGGCGTTTCAGTTTTGTTTGTTATTCCCCAAATCTGGGATAATATAATTTAAATGAGACGGCATCCCCCTACCTAACACCGGGATTGTGTTTTCCTATCATTTTTCTCAGTTTTTAATAGAAAAATGTGACTGTTTTAAACATAGGCGTAGCGTGCTTCTAACTTTTTTTGGGGGGAAGGGGGCACGAATTGAATTCAGTTAGGACCCTCCTCAGTGCATTGACTGCCGGACGGTCCTTAAAATATGAAATATTATGTTTTTTTAAACTGAATAACAATAGAACTGATGTTTGAATAATATTCAAATGTCATACAATGAGAAAAATATAAAATATACATAAAATGAGAAAAAAATTATAGAATGGAATTTTTGCTATGGATCATACCATTGTTAAAAACTATGTTAAGGCTAAAGACATAATCGGAATCTCTAGTTTCACAGTTTGTAAAAGCGGGAAAAACCAACTTTCTTAAAAGTTTTCTACAATTTTCCGATTTTAACTGAACTTCTATTAACATTTTAATATATTTCAAGTTAAGTTGGGGGGGGGGACGTGCCCCTCCGTGCCCCCCCCGAAGCTACGCCTATAGTTTTAAAGCTTGTCTCTGAAATTAAATTTTAGTCTTTTTATTAAAAGATATATAACACGAGAATCCTTTAATCCGTTCACAGTTAAGTGCAGCATAAAACTGGTTTTCTGTGAAGTAGTTAAAATTTATCTAATCCATCTCTTTATTCGACCAAAATGAATAGTTGTGTTTCTGCGAAGCAAATTGAATATAAATCATCCATTGATTTATTCTTCCCCTGTTAGTAAGCCGTAAAGTAGGATTTCTGTGAAACAGTTTGCGTTATTGACATTTTGAACTGTTTTACGGCTGTCAAAATTCTTAAATTCATTCAGGATTTGAACGAAAATTTATTTTAAATAATACTGTCAAATATTGTGATTAAAATGCCTGACAGAATTAGGATTAATCAGAAACAAGATTCTAGTAAATATATAATATATAAACAGGAGAGGTACTTTTTACTCATGTTTTGTGACATCTATATAAATGTAAGTTTTACATTGTAAGGACTTTGCCTTAAATAAATGACTGCCAGCCTTTTGTATTTAATGCTTTAATTGCATTTCTCAACTAAATACAGGCTATTTACAACATATATAAAAAGATTAAATTCGTGGGTTCACGGCATCAACGAGGAAGGTCCGACTTGAGTTGTCGCTGCGCTCATTCAAGTCTATCTAGACCCGACATTATCTCCTTGTCTGCGACCTCTGCGTCACTCTGACTAACTTAATCTCTGAATCACTGACTTCTTTTAACTCGTGCTCGGCGACTTTATATACTAGTGCTGAACGTTTTCGAAATGTCTGGAAAACGCCACATTTCTTTATTCAGTTACGTTCCCAGATTACTAGGCGCCTCCGGTCGGCAACTTCCTTTATCTAGCTGACGAATTGTTCTGCGAGCTGTCGGTAGCACTTCCGGCCATTATGTCACCAGGAGATTATGTCGCATCTGTCTACAGCCGTCCGAATCAATTATGTGCACAATCCGCGCGTTGATTAGTCTTCCCGGAATTTCCCCTCGCAAAAAATTCGCTATTGTACGGGAGTCGTTACAATATTGTTAGGTCACAAGAGCAGAAATTTTCTGACAAGAATATGATCCTCAGGCTGTCACTGAACGATGTCTTTAATACACTAATATATAAAATACAGTTCACTCGCAATAATGAGATAGTGGAAACAGTAATTAACAATGTACTAATTACTAGATAAAAAGAACTTTTTATATACCATGTTTTTAAATTTTCTGTTGAATCATATAAACTTGACAATTCTATGTATTAATAAATACTTTTTTAAAATTTTTTTGATGAATTATCCCGTCAACTTGAAAGAAAAGGAAGTTTATTGGAAGTTAACTTGCGTTTAACTTTTCGTTCTCGTCCCTGCCGATAGATGGCTGCACCAGTCTACAAAACAAAATTAACTGAAAATAACTGAAAATGAATTTAATTCTGCTTAAAGATGGCTAAAAGTATTAAAATAATACATTGTCATCGTGTTCTGAGCTATTCTAAAAGTTTCAAATGTCTAGCTAGTGGAGAAGTTAGTTAAAAATCGATTGCAAGATTTGTACGGGACAAACACACAAACACACAAACAAACAAGAAAGCGAGTTAATAAAAACATGGTAATAAATGAAGGCGGGCCAATTGTAAATTTCGGAGCGCCTTTTAAAAATTTTAACAAATGAATGTTTCAGTGTCAGTTCTTTTACGGAATTCCTACTTTCTGCAATCATGCTAGCAGCGGTCCTTTTAAGTTGATTTTCTCAACTCGTAACAAATCAAATTTTCTTTTCGGGAATATGTCAAGGTGAAAGAAAAATATACCAGTAAAAAAAAGTCGCCAGCAGAACAGCCGAAGAGCCACACCAGAACATGTACAACTTGCGGATAATAATCATCATATTCTGGATACAATACATCACCAGACTAATTGAGTGATTCGTCTACTAGTCGAGTGATTTAACCCCCTCGGCACTTTCGTCGTAACCAGGTGCACACATTTGACGTGTTCTTCGTAAAAATTTTAATAAAATTCATTTTTACCTCATTTTTTTTTCTTTGGTATGCGATCTGGACAACCGAAATTCCGGATATTACATATCCGGATGATAGAGTTTCAAGTGTAGTGATGTCGATAGAATTCGCATGTACTGACCGTAAGGGACTGTCCACTGTCATCGCAAATCTTTTAACCAATCCCCGAGCAATACAGTTTTATGTCTAATTGTGTTTAACTCTGTTACTGGTTAAAATATATTTGGTGCGAATATCGCTTACGTTAGCGGTTGTTATGTGAACAGCCTTAGGTCACGACCGCATGCATTCATGCTACAGTGACCTCGATAATCAATCCGGGGGCCACGTGGAAAAAATATAATTACAAGGTAAAAAGAACTTTTTGTGTGCCATGTTTCTAAATTTTCTGTTGAATGATATAAATTTGACAATTCTATGTATCAATAAATACTTTTTAAAAATTATTTGATGAATTATCCCATCAACTTGAAAGAAAAGGAAGTTAATTGGAAGTTAACTTGCGTTTAACTTTTCGTTCCCGTCCCGTCCGATAGATGGCTGCACCAGTCTACAAAACAAAATTAGCTGAAACTGAATTCAATTCTGCTTAAAAATGGCTAAAAGTATTAAAATAATGCATCGTCATCGTGTTCTGAGCTATTCTAAAAGTTTCAAATGTCGAGCTAGTCGGGAAGTTAGTTAAAAATCGATTGCACGATTTGTACCAGACAAACACACACACACACACAAACAAACAAACAAACAAACAAACAAGAAAGCGAGTTAATAAAAACAAAGTAAAAAAGGGCAGATAAACCACCACTCGTTCTAGTAATGGGAAATCAGAGCTACACCGTTAGGAATGCATTTAGGTAGAGCTACTGTGCTTAAATACTGCTACTGTGCTCTGATTATATAGACGACGTTTGGTGGCGCTGCTTGACTGAGATAATCTCACACACTCTCTACCTCGAGATTAGATTTAAATTTGATGCGGGACAATCGGTCTTATTTCGAACGAGCTCTATGCTAGTATTCTTGATTGGGTGTTTAACCCTTCATTCGTCTTTATTTTTTTTAAGTTATTAAAATTGTTTGTTATGTTTAGCCGTGCATCAGATTACTTGATTATTCTTTGATTTACCACTGAACCACTTTCGATTTTGCAACTATACAGGGTCACCCTGTATATACAGGAAAACAAACATCTAGAGAAAAATTTCATATATGAACGAAATTTTAAACAAGCACTACGCCACCGTTTCCAAAATTTTTATAACACCAAAACCCTTTTAATATTGAACACTGACAATTTTCATTAAGAATAAACAGAAGAAATTTTTTAAATAATTTTTATTGAAGCTTTAATTAAAATAAAGGATTAGAACTTTTTTTTCTCAATTCTATTAAATTTTGCTTGACTTGCGGACAGCTGAATTTTAATATTAAGAATCACATTCAATTTACTTTGTGCTTGGCTTTTGTCACAGTGCAGAGTGAAAATCTTTCTTCACACAAATAAATGGAACTAAACGGCAGAAGACGATGACTTACGATTTAAATAAATGTGGATAATCTTCTTTGAGGTCACATGCAAACTTTACGTAATGAAACTTCCTTAAATACAACTTGTTTGGCTCGAGGTCGATGATATTATCGTAGCCTGAAGTGATACAGATATTTGGGGATTTTTTTATACGAAATGTTATTAACCCAATAGTTATTGCCGTTTTTTTTATTTAAGTAAGATTCAAAATATGGTGGTGATGTGTTTTTTTCTACAATGATGAACTCATTTGTAGCTTTCGCAATAATGAGTGTAATTCGTATTCAGCTGCTAAAAACGTCTTTATTGAATGGAGAGAGATACATTACCGAATTTTGTGGATAAAGCCACCAGATAGGCAACTAGACTCCACCTCGAAATGTCTCTAATGACTGATATGAGGGTTTTTTCATTTTATCTTAAGCTAATAGCACAGGACCTCTGAGCAGGGTCTCCTCCTAACGGATTGTTTCTGGTTTCTGAAGCTTTAACTTTCTCATATATATCTTAAACTATTAGCTATTATACAGAGATATCAGGAAAGAATCATCCAATTACAAAATTTAATATTTTCCATAATTACAAACAAAAAATTATAATTAATATGTCATTGTAAAGGAAAATTAAAAATTTTTTTTTTCACAGGTGTTCGATATGACTTCCTTTAGTCCAACGGTTCTCAACCTGAGGGGCGTAGAAGAATTTCAAGGGAGGCGTCAGTTTTGAAAAAAAGTAAAATAAAAAGTAAAACTAACTGCAATTTACTGTACTCAATTTTACGGTCACAATGTAACAATAACGTATTTTTCTTTTCATACGAACATGATAATTGTCGTACACGATAATTGTCGTAACTGTAAAAACACGATAATTGTCGTACGTCTGGACTTTGAAAGTGACCTGAGGTGTGCTTTGTCACAGTTACAACCTAATATTCAAAAACTTGTCAACACCAAACAGTGCCAGCCATCTCATTAATGTAGTGAAAGTGACTGGTATTACATGCCAACCTCCCCTAGATCCTTGATTACCTCAAATATATTTTATCTATATTTAATTCTTTGATTTCATATGTTCTAATAATAATATGTTCCAAATTAAGATACGTGTAGTTATATTAAATTTTGTGTATGAAATTATCTATTCTATATTTTCATTTAATAACCAGCTTCAGTTTCAAATTCCGATTGTACTACTCATATTGACCACATATGGTGGTGGTGGGGGGGGAGGCATGACCTCACATCAGTGTTCAAAGTGGGGCACAGAGCCTGAAAGGTTGAAAACCTCTGCTGTAGTCAGTCGTATAATGATTGCGATATGCCATTTCTTACCAAAACACGTTGTAATGTTTGACTATTAACTGTTTGTAAAGCATCACAGGGTAACTGTGTAGCCGATTGGTCGCAGTGCAGCCGATGATTTGGTTCTACACAGCTATACCCTCCTAGGTCATCGGACTCAACCTCATGGGGCTTCTTCCTTTGGGGATATGTCAAAGATCTTGTTTTTATACCACCTTTGTAAACAAGTGTGCCCGAACTTAAACAACGCATTAGTGATGCTTTAAAAACAGTTAATAGCGAAACATTACAACGTGTGCATTTTACAAAGATTTTTGAAAAATTCTTCTTAGATTATTTTAAATTAAATTTTTAAGCTGTTTTAGTAACTTTTTTAAGTTTGCATTTAAAATAATGATTTGAGGGTTATAAAATTTATATCACGAGAAAGATCATAAAAATTCCTTTAAAATGATCTCTTTTTCAAATCTTTACCTGTATTTTCTGATTTTTGGTGAATTTTTAAAGATTAATTTTTAGAATTTAATTTATTAAATGCTGATCACGTGATTTCTTTTTCTGGTACTTTAAATAAATTTATCGTCACGTGCATAACAACTAAATAGACAAGAAAAAAATTTTTATTTTCTTGCTAATGCGGCAGACGATTGGACAATATTAAAATACAATAAAAGATATTATGTTCCTCAAACTTTACTATATTAATTGTACTATATTCTTTAGTATGTCCTATGACATTTAATTTGAATATTTTCTTCAACATTATTTTCTCTAGAAAAATATTACGATTTTTTTAGAAATATATATATATATATTTTTTTACATCAATTGTATACATTCATCGTCGTATTTATTATAAATATATATATATATATATATATATATATATATATATATTTATTTTTTTGGCATTAATTGCATACATTGACCGTTGTATTTAATTTGAATGTAGTTCGTAGCGAAGTGTTCTTTTTCGATTTAAAATGAAATGGTTTTATTTCTTAAAGATTAAAAGCTGTTTAATGACTTTTAAAAATACATTAGAATTTTTAAAAACGAAATAATTATTTAAAATATCTTTTTCAAATTTTGGTTTTTGGCTTTTGAAATAATTCTTTGAAATTTCCGTTTTCAAATTTTGCTTTTTAAACAAAAAAGTTCATTCAATTAGAAAAAAATTCTAAAGGTTTCAACTTCTCATTTCCTAAAACTAAAATTATTTCTGGATTTCAATTATTAAATGACTCGTTCTCAGACTCGTTATCAACTAATAATTTTTCAATTTGGCAACATGGCCGAATGTAAAAATTCAATCTCATACGAGAAAAAGTGCTTAAAAAAATAGAAAGACACTTCTCAGGAATTCAAAATTGCTGGCGGAAGAATCCTCATCAGTTGCTCATTAATTAGAAACACATTTCACGAACTTGCTGGAATTATTAGTGAGTAAAATAATAAGTTGAAAAATTACGAACTCCCCATTCAGTTACATTAAGATATTATGGCGATCAGCTCGGGAAATTTCAAAATTGAGTTTTGTAAGTACGCTTTTTTAGAATGATAACATTTATTATATTAATTGTATTTGGTATATTTTGGAAGCTGAACCTCTAGCAAATGCCGATAAATCATAAAATTGACATTAATAGGTACAGAAAACCGAAATATTTGTCCATCAAAATTGTCGATTTCGGGAAATTCGGAAAACTGCTTTGGGGAAAAAGCTTCGTTTTCAACGAAAAACATTTTTAACTTTATAAAAATGTGTATATCCTTAAAGATGAAGAGTTGTAAAACACATGGGAATAAAAAATTTGTCGACTAGTAAGCGAAAAAGTTCAATTTTGCATGCATGAAAATAGTGGAAATTTGCGAAACGGAAAGGAGCTGGCCCACCCGGAATGTCATCTGTTTCTGCTGTCCGCTTCTTTTGAGTTCGGCGGTTTTAATTTTATAATTAAAAAAGTTTAAAGTTTTGGAAGTTGAGAATGGCACCAGTGCACGCGTCTCGTCCGTCCGCGTCCACCGGTACCAGTCGCGATATCCTGCTATGCTCGGTTCGCGAGATTAGCCCATCCACGTGTCTGCTGACTGACACACTAACATTTGTTTACCTTCAGCTGTTATTATATAGTAGATGCAAAGAAGTAAACAAAGCTAATACATTATTAACAACACTTTCAAGTACAATACACCTAGATTTCACTATTCCTATACACTGTGTAAGCATGATGCAATCATTTAAGAGATATAGAATAAAACTCCACTAATAACAATTACAATATTAGAGATACATATCTTGCCTTTCCTCAATTGCAAAGTTCAATGCAAATTTCAATTTATGTATAATCACAGTTGCCTAACAGTTAGTTACAAGTAATATCTCTCTTTACCTCTGAATTTTGTAAACTATACAATTTATGTATAATGTACTGAAACAGATGTCTAACAATTATAATAAATATATCTCTTCACAATACTATTAATTTACTGTTCGCATATCAGTGCTTGCTATAACATCCTACTGACATCCCAGTAGAGGTTTACATAATAGCCGAAAGTTCTTGTCTAGTGACTCAACAGGAGTCTTGAAGCACTGCACCACCCGGACTAGTTTCACCTAGTAACTAGGCCCCACGGAAAGGGCCTGTCAGGACTAACTCCAAGATGCCACTGAAAAGTGGGTAGTGAATAACCATAAGTTTCCATATAACTTATTTAATAAAGAGCCAACAGTAGTGATCGGGCTATAATAGATGCTTAAAACAAATGAAAACATGAATGCATATGTGAATTTTTTTTTCTTTTGCATGCACATATACATGCGACAAAGGTCAAAAGAGTAAAATATGCTCATGCATACTAACATATTTATTTTGGATATAATCTGGGATCTACTTACGAGTTTTTATATGTCTGTGTTTATCATTTTAATTATGATTATTCCGTTACTTCATTTGGTTATTCTTTCCTACCTTGATTCGTTTCAATTTTGGGTCAAGTGGTCTCCCACCTCCACTGTGTATGTACTAACAACGCGGTAAGTCGTGCATGTACATGTGTTTTTCTAGTCGTGAAACGATGTCTGTTGCGCTTAGTTTTCCATTGCTGGCCGAAACGTTCAAAGATCAGTTGGTTGATAACGTTTGATAAAGTCCGATAATTTTTAATGTTCCGGAAAATACTTGATGCTATGAAAACTTGGGCTGGCTGCTGGTATTTCCGGAAGGTTGTATGTGTCTGTTTGTCTATTTGAGTTTTAAACTGAGTTAATTTTGGTAACCTCACGTGCTTCAGACAAGTTTGTAAATGTTTTCAAATTAGACCAATTCAGAAACTGCGATTACCACACATGAGCGAGTAAGTTCAAGTGGTAGAATTCTGTTGTTACGAGATCGATGTTCAATTCCTAGTCTTTGTAATATGCCCTTTTCTGTGTCCCAGAAAGTTGGAAAGAATGAGTGAACTTCAGGAAATATATGACAAATATATATGGAGGAAAAAATAAACGTAAAAAATAAACGCCTCGTGGTTATGAGACCTTGGTTTGAATTCTAGCAGGTGGCTGTTACAACACTGTAGTAAGATTCAACAACATTAAGGACAGAGAAAATAGTTATGACTTAATGACACTAAGGACAGAATGAAGACTCTTTACTCCCACTTCGATGAAGTTATCTAAAAAGTGTCATGATTCCGCTTCGAAATCTAAGGATTGCAATATTGTGAGGAATCGATTGTCTCAACATCTTGAAAAAGAAAAACCCATATTAATAGAATACATGACAATACACGGCAACCTTTCACTTTCTGGCGTTGGTGGGGAACTATTTTTAATTTTCCGAAGACTCAAAACCCACACGGTGCGGTATGAGAAGGGGGAGGTTGTTCAATAAAGAACTTTCTAGGCGTTCCCCAATTTTTTTTTTAAAACTGTTTAGCCCTGGCTGTGGGATAAGCTCTAACAATGGACACCAGTAGGAGTCTAAGCTTATTGAAAAGTTTTTTTTTTCAGATTATTCAAATGAGGCGGGTTTATTCCGAACTGACAGCGCGTGATTCTTTGTGGAAATGAATACATTTTCCGGGTTCAAGTTCATCTTTATATAATCTGAATGGAGATTGTTACTGGAGGATGTGGGAAAGCTGTTTTCTATTATTTCAGCTAAATCCCAACGACGGGACAGTACGCTTAATGAGTGCAGTTTTCTGTGATATTCTTTCAAAGAGAAAATGAGCAAAAGGAAAAAAAGAAAACTTTTAACGCCTGGCAACGTCATAATACAAGAATAAAATGAAAATAGATCAGGAGTTAAAAATAAAGCTATTTGACCTATTCTTCAACATCCATAAGAGGAACATTCATAAGACAGCTAGATATCCAGTACTCTTCCATCAGATCTGTAAAATTAGCGAAATAACGATTTCTTTTCAGCTGTACTGACTTTTAAATGACCAGAATTCAGCAGAGAAAATTGGAAAGACCAAGTTCAACATACACGAAACTTTACTGATTAAGAATGAACCTCTAAGCTTAATAAATAAAATGTATAAAGAACTTGCCTTACAGGTACGCCCTACTCGTGGTTCACACCACTTAACACCTAACGTTCAATTCTAGATCTCACAGCCTATGCTCTAAATTCCGCTTATAAATCTCTTCTTAAGTTACTCAGCCATCTTCTTCACAGGTTAAAGCGCCGGACGATTGCCGAATGACTAGGGCGCTGGTTTTCGGTACCAGAGTCTGTGGGTTCGAGTCCCACGATTGGCATGGAGGTATGTAGCCGTTCAAAATCGGCTTTAAGCTGTAGGTACCGGTGAAATTAGCACTCGTATAGCAAAGCAATGACCGTAGTGCTCTCAACCAAACCAAACCACAGGCTAAGGCAGGCGACCTATGTAACGGGTTCGATGGCTTTGGTTACAGTTAGCCCGTCTGCACACGGAGCAACTCAAAAGAAACTGATAACTGACTCAAATCACAAACCAGTCCGTGATGAGTCGCAACCTATGTAATTGAATGGAGCCACGCACACGGCGCAACTGGTTACAAACCCGTCCGACGGGTTTGTAACCAGTTGCGCCGTGTGCGTGGCTCCATTCAATTACATAGGTTGCGACTCATCACGGACTGGTTTGTGATTTGAGTCAGTTATCAGTTTCTTTTGAGTTGCTTCGTGTGCAGACGGCCTTAAGTCCACTTCTGATATCAGCTGGCTCGTGGAATGTCATTTCTCACTGCATTTTCTTTTACGTAACACCGTTTGTGCAAACGTTCTTCTATCTACTGTGCATTCGCTGAGCGTAGGTCATCTCAGCCTCCGAGAGTGAGTTTTGTTCAAGATTTTTCAAGAATTGGCGTGTTTGACTTTCACGAATAGGAGAGTGGGTTTAAAAAACGGGTTGATAAACAAAAAAATAACGATTTGATGCAGTACAAGTTGTTACTGGATGGCTTGTGTCATATGTAGAAATGTTTCCTTTACTTTACTCCAATTTATATCATAGAAAGTACTGAATACATTTTCTAGTCAAATAGGTTCACGAGGACTGGCTTTGACTCAGAACATAAAAATATTTCATAAAAACAATACATATAAGGAGTGTTTGCAACTTTAGAAAATTAAAGACCTTTTATTTAAATTTTCCTCACCCTCCCTCATTTTATGTCCTCTTCCATTAAAGCAAATAAATCAGTATCTTCTAATGCAATCTAATGTTATATTATACTCGCTGAATACCCGTGCTTCACTACGGAGCACATTCAATTTAAATACGACGGTCAATTATGCAATTAATTTGTATGTTTAATATCCATAAAACATACTAATTTGAATTAAATTCTTAATAAACTTCCATCTCAATGAGTCTAGTGGTTAAATTTTATCTTTTGCCAAATCTTACTATTTTTTGTTAATTTCGTTGTTATGCACATGACGCAAAATAAATTTAAAACTATCACAAAAAGAAAAGAAACCACGTGATCCGCATTTAATAAATTAAATTCTAAAAATCAATCTTTAAAAATTCCCCAAATATCAGAAAAAGGAGGTAAAGTTTCGAAAAAGATTTCATTTTAAAGGAATTTTTATGATCTTTCTCGTGATATACATTTTATGACCCTCGGATTATTATTTTAGATGCTAACTTTAAAGAATGTTACAAAAACAGCTTAATTTAATTTTGAAAAATCTCAGAAGAATATTTCAAAGATCTCTCTTAGTGCACCCCTACACACTCTGTAGGGGTGCACTTCTACAAACAACGATCCTAAGGGCCTGTGTAGTACACAGGCCCTTAGGATCGTTGTTTGTAATTCAGTGCAGTAATAGCGCAGAATGGAATCGTATATATGAAAATGCTAGCTGAATACCCGCGTGCTTCGCTACGTCGTACATTCAAATTAAATAAATACAACGGTCAATGTATGAACTTAATGCCAGAAATATATATATATATATATATATATGATAAATACAACGGTCAATGTATGTAATTAATACCCAAAAAAAGCTAAAAAAAAAACAAAAAAAAATATATATTTATAAAAAAATCGTAACGGATATTTTTATAGACAAAATAATGTAGAAGAAAATAGTCTAATTAAATCTAATAGAATATACTAAAGAATGTAGTACAATTTGAGGAACATTTCTTTTACTGCGTTTTAATATTTTTTTTAATAATATCCAATCGTCTGCCGTATTAGAAAGAAAAAAAAATGTCAATTTATTTCGTTGTTATGCACGTTACACAAAACTAATTTAAAGTATTACAAAAAGAAAAGAAACCACGTGATCAGCATTTATTAAAATAAATTCTAAAAATAAATTTTTAAAAATCCACCAAAAATCAGAAAAGGGAGGCAAAGATTCGAAAAAGATTTCATTTTAAAGGAATTTTTAGGATATTTCTCGTGATATACATTTTATAATCCTCAGATTATTATTTTAAATGCAAACTCTAAAGAATGTTACCAAAAGAGATTAAATATTTAATTTTGAAAAACCTAAGAAGAATTTTTCAAAGATCTTTCTTAGTGCATCCCTACACTATAAGAATTTACGCCATGTAAAACTTCAGCCCTTTAGGTCCTTCGGTTTGGTCTGTGCGTTATCTGTCAGTCAGTCAGTCAGTCAGACAGTTACGGAACTGTTAATGTAACTTAATTCTATTGTTATCGTCTAATGTAATATCTTTACTAATAAAGCATCTGCACTCCCCACAGTGCTACGGAAAACCACCTCCCAAACCAACTAACACAAGTATTAGAGCTGATTTTGATAGATGCTCTGTAAAACATTGCGTGGAATTACTTCTCACGTTGCGTCTGAGAAACAATGTACCTAAAAATTATTCACAACATTCGAAAATAAATAACGTTCTCTTTTTAATTTTTCCTGCTCACACTCATTTTTAATTCCCTTTTATTTGACCTAATCCTTAAGCATGCAACAGCCGAATAGCTGTATTTATAACACATCTCCGTTCTACGCAGTTGCAGATTTCCACACAGGCGGTGGGGGGGGGGGGGCGCAAGTTACCCCAATAATTTCAGCTACTCACATATTAAAATTTTTTATTTAAGTAGTCACTATTGGGTACGCAGTAAAGGTAAAAACATACAATTTCCTTCTGAAATTCGTAGAAATGGGGGTCTAACACCTTCATAATGATTTAACAGATGTTTGGAAAATCCAAAACGGCATCTAAAAATAATTACAAGATAAAAAGAACTTTTTATATACTATGTTTTTAAATTTTCTATTGAATCATATAAACTTAACAATTCTATGTATTTATAAGTACTTTTTAAAAATCTTTTTGATGAATTATCCCGTCAATTTGAAAGAAAATGAAGTAAATTGGAAGTTAACTTGCGTTTAACTTTTCGTTGCCGTCCCGGTCGATAGATGGCTGCACTAGTATACAAAACAAAATTAACTGAAAATGAATTCAATGCTGCTTAAAGATGGCTAAAAGTATTATAATAATGCATCGTCATCGTGTTTTGAGCTATTCTAAAAGTTTCAAATGTCTAGCTAGTCGGGAAGTTCGTTAAAAATCGATTGCAAGATTTGTACTGGACAAACACACACACAAACAAGAGAGCGAGTTAATAAAAACATGGTAATAAGGATATAACACTACCTGGACTGATATTGACACCCTCCACCTGATCCCAGAGTACTTGCCGTACCTATATCATTCTTATCTCGATTGTTTTAAGTCATTCGCTTTTCGAGTGCGTCGTGGAGTGCTGTGTTTTGACTGATTTTTCTATTAAATTTACTTTATGATAGCTTTATCTTATATAAATAAAATTTCCGTGACTGACAGATAACGCAGAGAGCAAACCGCTGGACCTAAAGGGCTGAAATTTTGCATGGCGATTCTTCTTATAGTGTAGGGGTGCACAAAGATCTGTTCTTACATATTTTAAAATTAAATTTTTAAGCTGTTTCTGTAACTTTTTTAAAGTTTGCATTTAAAATAATAATCTTAGGGTTATAAAATTTATATCACGAGAAAGATCCTAAATATTACTTTAAAATGAAATCTTTTTCGAATCTTTGCCTCCATTTTCTGATTTTTGGTGAATTTTTAAAGATTAACTTTTAGAATTTAATTTATTAAATGCTGATCCCGTGGTTTCTTTTCTTTTTGTGATACTTTAAATTAATTTTGCGTCACGTGCATAACAACGAAATAAATTGACAAAGAAAAATATTAAAATACGGTGAAAGATAAAATTTAACCACTAGACTAATTGAGAGGGAAGTTTTTTAAGAATTTAATTAAAATAAGTTTGTTTTATGGATATTAAACATACAAATTAATTGCATACATTGACCGTTGTATTTAATTTGAATATAATCCTCTATATTATTTTGTCTATAAAAATATCAGTTACGATTTTTTTATAAATATATATATTTTTTGGCATTAATTGCATACATTGACCATTGTATTTAATTTGAATGTACTCCGTAGAGAAGCACGGGTATTCAGCTAGTATTATATAAAATTAATAACGCAATGAAAATGTCAACGTACAATTCCAAGGCTATCTTAAAGGAAGAGACCGCCGACTCGCACTTTAAGCTACTAAACTTGAATAATATTTTTTTAACACTTCAATAATATTATTTAAAAACATAAGATGGGACCCCAAATAGTTTGTTTTTCTGACTACAGAAATAAAAAGTTTATAAAAAATTCAAATGTCTTTTATGCATTTAACTAAGTGGATTAGTATTTAAAAACCTCAGATGGGACCTTAAATTGTTTGTTGCTCTGATTATAGAAATAAAAACTTTATAAAAAAATTCAAATGTCTTTTTCGTATTTAACTAAGTGATTAATATTTAAAAACACCAGATGGGACTCTAAATTGTTTATTGTTCTTATTATAGAAATAAAAAGTTTATAAACAATTCAAATGTCGTTTTTGTATTTAACTAAGTGAATTAATATTTAAAAACATCAGATGGGACCCTATTTGTTTGTTGTTCTGATGATAGAAATAAAATTTTTTTTAAAAATTCAAATGTCTTTTTTGTATTTAACTAAGTGAATTAATATTTAAAAACCTCAGATGGGACCCCAAATTGTTTATTATTCTGATTATAGAAATAAAAAGCTTATAAAAAAATTCAAATGTCTTTTTTTGTATTTAACTATGTGAATAATTTTAAAAAAACACCAGATGGAATCCCAAATTGTTTATTGTTCTGATTATAGAAATAAAAAGTTTATAAATATATTCAAATGTCTTTTTGGTATTTAACTAAGTGAATTAACATTTAAAACATCAGATGGAACCCCAAATTGTTTATTCTTATGATTATAGAAATAAAAAGTTTATAAAAAAATTCAAATGTCTTTTTTGTATTTAACTATTTGAATTAATATTTAAAACATCAGATAGGGCCCACAAATTTATTGTCGCCTCGGGTCTCTCAAATGCATAATCCCCCACTGGTTCTTCGCAGTTTTCTGGAAAATCCAGCCCAAACCAATTAAAACGAAATTATTGACTGAAATTGACACATTCGTTGACAAAAATTAAAGAAAATTTATTCCCACGCTATTGTTAAAGTCATTACCAACAATATAACCTGCAATCGAATGGAAAAATAAATGCTGAGCAACATTTTCAAAGTTTAATACTTTAATGTTATTATGCAACAACATTTATGTGTCTGAATAAATGAAAAGAACCACGAATAACATTTCTGCTCCGGGAACATCATAAATTCTTGCAGCCGCAGAAAACAAAGAATGATAACATATAACCCAGGAACGAAATGAAAATGTAACCTGCATGGTAAAGGGAATAGCTGTAGAAGATGCTACTTTATCCCACTCGTACAAAAGTCCTCTAGAGAAAATATAAATTGCCTAGTTTCCAAATACTGTATTGGAAATTAAACGCAATATTTTAGTTCAATAGACAAAGTAGGCATTTTTATTTCTTACGGCATAAAAATAAATCTTCGGGAAAAATGTGATGAAAGCAATTGTTTTGCCGACAAGCAGTAATGAGAGAGATTGCGTTTAATAAAATGAGCTCGAATATACATCACACAGCATAAAAAGGGAAGTCTACTTCCTAATTTATATCAAAGTTTAAATACGGGCTTCATTTTGAAAGAGAATGCTTACTTGCCAAATTTTCCTCGTTGTAAATCAAATGCGGATCCTCGGTAAATCTTTTCAAATGATTACCGAATGAAACTCTTAAGAATTTATATGTAAATTTGAGGATATATATTCTTTAGAAGTGGGAATTATCTTCTCGTGAGAAACAAATATTTAAGCATATGTTCTTTGCGATGAAAGTTGTCCCTTCTATCCACTCAGTTATAAAAAAACACCAGTTGAATATCGGTTCTAAATTGGCATATACTTAAAATAGCGCTTTGTTTCTGTTTAGTGACGTTCCATAATTCAACTCAAGCTACTTTTTTAGGCAAAAGTAGCATCTAAATAAAAAGATACATAACATATTTTCCTCCAGATTTAGGACATGAAAATAAAATTTGAAATTTATGGATCCTTACAACACTGACTTTGTTTGATCTTACATCGTAAATCACAATCTACGGATAATTACTGTTTTAAATATAAATGGAGTTCACACTGTACCTCCGAACAGTATGTAAAGGTCCGTAACACCCAGACATGGGTTTTTATACGGAATGTTTGAGCTCGAAACTTGTTACGTGGTTACATAGTGAGCTGGTACTCAAGAAAAACTATTGTTCCTCAAACAGAAGAAACAATGTTACTGTTGTAAAGAATTCGAGGAATTACGAGTTTTGCTGGCGGCCAGTTCTGCGAAGAATGCGCAGAACGATAATATGTAGCCTCCCATCAAAAAACAAAATGCTCCAGACATGTCTTTCAAAGTCAAGACAGTGTCAGGTTCTTCATCTGTTTTTTCTTCAGATGTAAGCTTTGTGAGAAATTCCAAAAAATTGACGTCATCGTTGATTTTTCGGTGCAGTCCCGCAGCTGCCACCCTAAGACTAGCCGTTCGAAGTTCCTTCGGACAACAGAAAGTTTTCGCGTAGGCAACCCCCACAACAATCGCGAAAAAAGTGTCATCTGAGATGAAACATCTGTTCTCGAGGAAGGCGACGTAATTTCTCGGAATTATAAAAGCAATATTCTTATTTGAATGCAGTAGTATATTTTTAGTGTCACTTACGGGAACAAGGTTCTTCTTAACGTTCTGTCCAATCACACGCAATTGCGAATCATTCGAGTTGGAAAGCACTTCCGGAATGTAATTTCCTTTGAACGTGACACTATCGTATCGCCCATCAGCAATAGCATCAGCTAATTCAGGTATGTTTCGAATGCCCCGTTCTCGAAATGGTAGAGTCAAGAAAGACAACAACACTGCTGTGTAGCTGAACGTTATAAACATACACCCTATTGACCACGACAGCAAAAGCAATTTACTGCTTTCTCTCAGAGGCTCAAATATGGAAGATTGGTGGAGAATACTTCCGAAGGTCTTTAGCGCCACTTCTTGGAAGCTCTTTGTCTTCCGAAGTACGATGTAAAATATTGCGCACATGATAACAAGACAAACAGAAATAGAAATCCATACATCGCTCGTAAACGGATACACGATTGTCAAAAACTTTGGAGAAAACGGGGGCTTCCTGGTAGCGAATGTAAAGCCGTCTAAGAAATACGGATAGCTGAAGTTGGCAACTATGGATCGTTCATCCGTAATTCCAAGGTCGGTGATCACCAGATCGGCTTCTCCTCTCTCGAGCAGACCCACAGTGCCGGTGAAGGAGCCATTGGAAAGCAGACCTCCAAACTGTCCATCCTCGGCTATGACCTCCTCGTAGTCAACGTTAAGAGCCAAAGCAAATGCTTCCGCCATTTTGACATCTTTCGGTCTCAGGGTAAAAATTTTTTGGCCAGTTCTTTCGTCATTTGAGACGAACGGCATAAAACCGAATTTCATGACCCTCCGCGAAACCATAAATTTGGAGAGAATTTAAGTTCTGAATACTAGAAGAGCACAGATGAAAACAGATTGAACAATCTTAAACTTGCGTTCGGCTCATCCTCTCAAACATACGCTGAAGAAATGGATACTAACTGCGTTGGAAAACGTACTTGCAAATAAGCGTGTGCCGATCTCAATCCTGAATGATATTGAAAAAGAATCACGAATATTTACTTCAGACGAAACGTCTAGCTCCTTGACAGGCATGCAAAGTAACAGTTTTGTTTCATATTTATTTCTAAACTCTATATTTATGCAAGATAAAAGGTAAGATTGGTCGTTTGACCTAATTTGCATAAATAACGCCAGTAAAGTTGCAACCGGCTGACAAAATTATAAAAGGGAAAATATATATACATTACATGAAAATCTTTTTACCCAATTGGTTAAAAAATAATAAAGCAGTCATTTTATGCGAATATTTTGTAAATAGCGTGAAGATGTCTTTGCAAAACAATCATTTATAAAAGTAATGGAATTAGGTACGCGACTAAAATGTTATCTAGCCACGGCCACTGAATCTATCATTGTTTGTTTGCTGATGTTCTGCGATTTCTATAAACCAGGATCCAAAATATTTGCCTTGCAATCTAAAATTACTAAATCGTGATGTACATTAAATGTAAGAACGGTCACAAATCTATACTTTCCACCAACCAAGGCTATTTTACTGGAATAATAATAATATAAATCTTTGCATAAACCATAACATTCTGCAAACAATTTTGCCCGTTTTCCTACCAAAAGTGCCACTTGAAACAACGATTTTTAGCAATAGCGGTAGCTAATAGATACTGTCAAAAAGTATCATTAAGGTAAACGCACCAGTAATGAGCCGGTTAAGAGAAAAATTGAAGTAAATCTGAATTTTCACAGCTATAGATAAAGCAAACTAGTCCAAATTTTTACCTGCCATTTTAATAACTGTCTTACATCTGTAGTAACAATTGGAGCTCACTGGCTGCATTCATAAAAATATATATATATATACATAAATAATAACCAACCTGATGCACCTATAATAGGCCATTATTTTATCCGATGTACCCATAATGGGTCACCCAATAATGGGCCATCAATATCGCCCATCACAACATTAATGGGGCATCTATTTAATCTGTTATGGGACAAAAATCAATTCTACAATATCATAAAATTGGAAAGAAAAGGAACTAAAAACATGATATATATTTTTAAACCGGTTTATTCATTTTATAACTACAGTACAACTAAATATATAAAAACTGAAATATATCTGAAATATAAATTTATTAACTTAAACATCTAAAATAAAATTTACTTAAAAATTGTGGTTAATGTTGCCAGTGATGTTCCGCTTTACTTGTCACAGCTGGTATGGTGTTGCAAATATTGACATTTCCGAAAAAATAATTTGTACCAGTACACGGGCTGGCCCAATACAGGGACAGTGTGACAATTCGTGCTTCCCATGATGGGCCACGCTATTTTGACAATGGAATTTAAGGTTTTTGCCATTTAATCACTGTACAATTTGAATTATACATACTATCATAATGAATAATATTTAAGTCAATAAACAGGCATTATAGTAATATAATAAAAAAATTTGAAAAATTCACTTACCTTAACAGATTTCTTAAGCAGACGTTAAAACAAACACAAATGTTCTTCTCTCTAGCAGAAGACACCTTACACTTCGCACAAAGTAAAGGAATGAACTGAATTCCAATACTAAGGGATCCTCGCAGGTAGTAGCCAATGACCCTCACCCCTTTCACTGCCTAAGGTAACAATAGACCCTTAATTTCTCGATATTTCTAAAGGGTGGCCCACTATAGGGACATGGCCCATTATAGGTGCATTCACCTTATGTCTCTTTTTAGTTGTTGTTGATTTTGCTTTTCCCTTACCGTCATGATAGACACAAGCCTTGCTAAAGGTAAGCAAAAACGCATATTTTTGCCAACTGCGGAGATCTCTGTGGATATTACAAAAACTAGGCATAATGTTGTTCATGTCCATCCTCGACAACAGGACGAAACTCCGGGTTGTGCAAAAATTTTTGGTACTCGAAAGTAACGTAATCCTGAAGCATATACCTCGTCAAGGTTAGCGAAAAATAAACAGAATATTAAAGGAAAAAGTGTGATAATGTCTATATTTCCGCATGCCCAGAGAATTCAGGCCTAAGTTTTGGAGCAAAGTAAATTTCTCTGTGTGAAAAGGAGGTTATTTTGATACACATTTGCTATCGACAATAGTGCTTTTTTGGTAGATGATATGGAAAATGTATCATGATGAAACAATTTTCCCTGCTGCGTGATTTTTGCAAGCCTAATGGTCTAGGATTTGTTATATTTTACTCAAGAAAACATACTAGAAATCATATTAATATATTGAGAAATTTGTTCCCCAAGGCTGTTTTATAGGGGGAAAATAAACTGAATACCACCAAAATGATTTTAAATTTCCTTCCCAAATTAAAAATAAGCTATAAAGAACGTTTTATTATCACATGTTGTAAGGAAAATATCCTGAGTTACTGCGGCAGTTGGAGATTACAGTCGTTGATATTTCATCCATCCTACTACTTTAGGGTAAAAATGAAATATATATCGATACTGTGAACAAGTGTTGGTTCTTTGGATTCAACCCTCGAAGTATGACCAAAAGCATTTAAAAGTATGCACCCCATTTTGCCCGTTCCAAATTGCATTCAAGCATTGTTGAACTATACCTCCTTTGTTATCAACACTAATTCCTCGATTTGAGTCAACTTGCTACTGCATATTTATCAGCTGCCAGGAAAAAAATATTCGTTCATAAATGTGTCTCTTAGTATTCTACTCTCATTCTTTTCTCTAATCATTTGATCGTAGTTTTTTGTTTGTTTGTTTGTTTGTTCATTCCAATTCTGTCTTCTGTCCCCCCCCCCCCGTTCGATTTTGGATGCGTTGCTAAATGGGCTTAAATATTTGAATTTCTTGTCCCGGTTCCTCTGATAGAGAAACCCCTTTGATGGCTCCACTCCCGACGGTCTCGACAACTCAGTTGTGTCCCCTTTTTATATCAAACAGTCTAAAGATCTTCGCATTTGTGAACTGTCTATAGCAGGGGTCGGCAAAGCGGTGCCCGCGAAACAATTTTAAGGTGCCCGCCGTTCCAATTTCGAACATTTTTAGATATTTGAACACCAAACGCTCGTACTTGTAATGAGTAATTTTAGTAAAAAAAGATTAAAAATCGCAAAACCGTAAAAATGCTTGATTTCTCGGCAGCATTGTTCTCCACTTGCTTCTATGATAAGTACTATAAATACATTAAAAGATAAATTGTCGCTCAGGAAATCGCATATGGAGAAAGATAATTTATCACATTTCCCAAATTTAAAATTAGAAAATTATTGCGATGGAAATGCTACCACCTATTAGTTTGTCAAACATTTTGATTCCTTATTGGAAGATTTTAATACCAAGAATTTATGCTTGTGAATCTTTGTTTTCTAATATGAAATACTTAAAATCAAAGTACCGATCAAGCCCCACTGACACTTACTTGGACCAATGCCTGAGAACTGGGAATTCAACATATGTGCCACATTACAACGAGTTGGCCGCAGATTTGCAATGCCAGATATTGCGTTATCAAGTTTAAGATTATTTTGTTTAAATTAAAATTAGAATTTATGTATTAAAAATTTATGTCGCATTAATATTTTCATGTTTAAATATTAACCCCCCCCCCCTCCTCCTCTTCACCCAATGGTGCCCGCCGAACTCCCGCATTTCTGAAATATGCCCTCCTAGTTAAAAAGGTTCCCGACCTCTGGTCTATAGCGATAACCACATTTAGTGCCCCCCATATTGGTGATGAACTATATTTATTAGTTTCCCTTATTGCGGATATTCAAAAACTGTGTTTCCTGTTTTGCGTTCTCCCCTAGTTTCATGCAAGTAATATACTACATTCTTTTGTATGCTTCCAGGGTTGCAGAATCTTTATTTATATGTTTGGTTTTTCTTACACATTTATGTGCACGTTTTATAGTTCATTTGAATTGACAGTTACAGAGACCAACTGTATTTACCAAGAAAATTAAAACTGCCTTACACAGCACTCTTTACAAAAGCCACTCAAAGCATAAATTCAATCACCAGTAAACGTATTTGGTCATTGGGCAGATAGAACATTGTCTTCTCTAGGGTCTATAGTCAGTCTTACTGACGAACCTATAATATCATTTAGATTCAGGGCTTGAACATGCACGTTATTTTAGTTCATGCAGGACAACTTTCATTTGCAATGACATTTCTTGATGGCCTATTTCTTCTTTATTAGTTACTCTGCACCTCATAGTTTTTAATTCCTTCTTCAAAGAGTTGTTTATTTTTTAAATTTTCAGCGCCTTCATCTACTTTTTGTTTTGTTAGGGCTTAACGGACTGGGTTTAGAGCTTATTCATCGCGACTAGATACTTCAGTGCCAACCATAAGACCTCGTAACCGCATGCACCGGTAGTGATGAAGGGTTGCGCTCCGGCTTTTTGGCGAATAACTTTGATGTCTTTCCATGAAAGGAATAAATTGCAGTAGCAGTGAAATTTCGAGGGATAATATAGAATAATATTTTCAGAATTGCGTTTAATGTCTTTCAGCAATTAGTTACCTGAGCGGGAAAACCCCTAAGCAGAGCTCCATGCTACCTTAGCCATTTCGGCATGCTACTTTGCTGCCTGGAAGTCAGTGGCGTAGCGAGGGGGGGACAAGGGGGTCTATCATGCCTCGGGCGACACTCGCAGAGGAGCGCCAAATGGTCCTCAATACCATTGGACCATTTGGTCTCCAAGACCAGGGGGGCGCCAAAAAGGTATCGTGCTCCGGGTGCCAGTTATGCTCGTTACTCCACTGCTGGAAGGAAAGGCTTCCTTCAAAATTATAGAGTATCAGAAAACTTTGTTCATAATGATACGATATTCTTTTATAATAATACGATAACAAATTTATTTCTTTGGTATGTTAAGTTATTTATTGTCTACTAATGATAAGTAATTTATTGCTTATTGAAGACAACTTGTTAAGCACATGCTGACTTATACGCTTGATAAGAACCCTGCAGACTAAAAAGCAAAATTCATTCGCGCACACAATACGTTTTTTCCTTTCTCCTTTTATCATTAAAAGTATACGACAAAAGTATTCTCCTGATGAGCCATTCTTAACCGCAGAAAGCAAAACTATAATACAACACGCAAAATTACACTTTGCTATTATATATTTACTTATTGATGGAAGGAATTAGCGGAACAAACCGGAACCATTTCATCGATTCAGTTGGAAGCTCTGTTTGTTCTTTGACCATTGTATTACCTATAGGATGTAAACGGTCTTTTTCCGAAAACACTCAACGTAAAGATGGGGGGAGGGGGGGGGGCAAGGCAAAGAAAAAGCAATAGCATAACGGACCTGATTTTTGTCCACGTAGTTGTGTCTATCTGACGATCGCGTGATACAAATCCTTTTATTTCTGTCTCGAAACTCGATCGGGTTCTTGATCTTCACTCTTCGGCGGAGATGCGAGAAAAATAGCTCTAAAGAGAGCGAAAATGTACAAACAAACACGTTTGTTTCTAGCGTGAAATTACCGTATTTTTCGGACCACGAGACGCACCTTTTGACGTAAAAAAATCGACTTAAAATTGAGGTGCATCTTATGGTCCGATGGTAATATTAAAATAAAAGGAATATTTATCTATATTATTATATAAAATAGTTCAGTGAGTGACTGACTGACTGACTGACAGATAACGCACAGACCAAACCGCTGGACCTAAAGGGCTGAAATTTGGCATGGCGATTCTTCTTATAGTGTAGGGGTGCACTTTGAAAGATTTTTGAAAAATTCTTCTTAGGTTTTTTCAAAATTAAATTTTAAAGTTGTTTTTGTAACTTTTTTAAGTTTGCATTTAAAACAATAATCTGAGAGTTATAAAATTTATATCACGAGAAAGATCATAAAAATTTCTTTAAAATGAAATCTTTTTCGAATCTTTACCTCCATTTTCTGATTTTTTTGGGAATTTTTAAAGATTAATTTCTAGAATTTAATTTATTAAATGATGGATCACGTGGTTTCTTTTCTTTCTCGTGATACTTTACATTAATTTTGCGTCACGTGCATAACAACGGAGTAAATTGACAAAAAAATATTAAAATACTGTAAAAGGCAAAATTTAACCACTGGACTAATTGAGATGGAAATTTTTTAAGGATTTAATTCAAATTGGTATGTTTTATGGATATTAAATTAAAGCTGTAAATAAAATACTTTGCCATGACGATAAATAAGTCTCAAACCCAAACTTTACAATACGCTGGCGTAGATTTAAGAGAAAATTGTTTCTCCCACAGTCAGTTGTACGTAGCTTGCTCACGCGTAAGTTCGCGCATGAGCCGGGTAATATTAGTTCCGCCCAATGAAGAAACAAAAAATATTGTTTATAAGAAAATCCTATAAAAAGCAATTTCTTAATTTTTTCATTGTAATTATCCTTAAATGTACTCCGTAGTGAAGCACTGGTACTCAGTTAGTGTATCTATATATATATAGTATATATATTTATTATATATTATTTATTATAGATATTATATATTTTTTTATTTCTTAAGTAAGAAATTGAAAATATTTTTATATACATAACAAAATTTTCTTTTCTAAAAATCCTCCCATAAATTTGAGGTGCGCCTTATCGTCTTATGGTCCGAAAAATAGGGTAACAAAGCGTTAAAACAACTGTGAAATCAGTTTTGCCACCTCCAAATAAAGCATACATGGAGGGGGGAAAATGATATCTATTCAGCAAAAACTTCAAGGTAAAAGGTTACATGAGCAAAAGGGAAGGTTAAAAAAAAAAATTTCGTAGAAACCGTGTGCAGTATAATCAACAGAATGTTATAAGAGAATATAGTTTTGAATACAGACGTATTTCTTAGTTACGCTGTAGCCATAAACCTTATGATACGGAAATAGGGAACAAAATACAGCTAAATAATCGAGCAAAATCATACGGCTATCGTAAAATATGTAAGAACTGGCAGTAAATCAAACAGGTAAACTGTGTTTGAACCGTGAAACCACTATACAGCAAAACATCAGTGGACCGTAAAAAATCACAACAGTATAAGATTTTACAGTTTATTATTGTTTAGGCAATTTGTTGCTTTGAGAGGATTTATAACTGACTGACGATAAGTAATTAATAGCTTTGAAATAGTAAACATTTTGTAACTTAGTAATGTTCAGTAATTTGTTGCTTTGGAATAGTAGACATTTTGTAGCTTAGTAATGTTAAGTAACTTGCTGGGTTCGAGGTAGCCTGGCTAGCAGTACTGAGGAAGTTCGGATCGAATCCAGGCACGCATCGTTAAATACCTCCGTGTCTAGGCCGGATATGGGCACGTTTAATACCTAGACTGGAAAGTCCCTCTATGAGGTCAGAGAGGGTGGGAGAGGGTACGATCCTCCCAGATGTCGCGCCTAGGGGGATAGGTCAAAATTGAGGTGGCAATTAGCTAAGACGAATTCCGACCCTTGTGGTGCTATATATATAAACCGGAGTATATACTCGTATAAACCGGCTGAAGTGTGCGGCTCCGGTTTATATATAAACCGGAGCCACACACTTCAGCCATAAGCCTATATGAACCTGGTCTGGAACTTCAAGCCAGGGGGCATTAGGTACAACAACAACGACAACAACAAGTATCTTGTTGATTTGGAATGGCAAGTACTAGTAGTTTATTATTTATCAATGATAAGTAATCTGCTGTTTTAAGGAGATTGATTCTTTATTGTGTTGGGATGACAATTTATTTTTTTATAACGAAAAGTAATTTATAACATAACTCCAAGAAACCTTGAACTGAGAAGATATTTTAATAAGATAAAGGTTAGAAACAGAATATAATAATGTAATACCTTAAACATTTTTTCTTCTAAGGTATGGGGTTTCAGTCCTTCTAAGGTATGGGGAGTTGGGCGATGGCCGAATGGCTAGGACTCTGGAGTCTGTGGGTTCGAGTCCCACTGTTGGCATGAATGTTTGTAGCCGTTCGGAATCGGCTTTAAGCAGTGGGTCACGGTCTAATGAGCCCTCGTGTAACAACAAATGACCTTGGCGCCCTCAACCAAACCCAACCCGTAAATTGAGGAACTTTCAATCCAAATGATTACCCTCCAGTCTTGTCCTCTTTTATATTTAGCTTCCACTCAGAGATAATTAATTTTTATCCATAAGGGAATATTTGTCAAAGTTTTTGTTTTAACGGTCCATTATAATAGTTTTTACATGGGACAGCGGGGGGAGGGGGCTGTCCTGGGATGTTTTGCTGCGATTGTCGGTCCTTGAAGCATCGATCTTCCGGACTAGACCGATGGATTGTGGCAGTTATGTTTCCCTGGAAGTGTGAGGAATCGCCAATTTGAATTGCTTCCCTCAAAATTTTATTGCAAATTTCTGTGCCAGAAATATTGCTATATACTTTGCAGTGCACATACGCAGGAGAGTCTTGGTGCTGTTAGGGTGCTAGATTTTTCTGGGGGGCTATGAAACATAAAATGGCTAATAAAGATTGGAGTCCTCAAGTAAAGAATTGCTTTTAAGACTGAGCTATTTTTTTTGTTATATCTCCCCCCCCCCCCGATCAATGATTGTAACTTTATAGTGGATATTATTGCTTTTCTGGTATCTCCTATCCATCTATCTATTTGTTCATTTATTTACCTAAATCTATATCTATCTATCTATCTTATACACTATCTACCAATAAGTATTTGGACACCTGTGATATTAAATAAAAACAAAATTAATTCATATTCAATAGTTGGTAGAGCCTCCACGAGAGGCAATTATAGCCTCAACCCTCCGAGGCATGCTTTTCACAAATCCTTGTATGACGGCTAGTGATATTTTCTTCCACTCGGCTTCGAGAAGACATGTAAGTTCCTTCACCGATTTTGGACGGTTGTTGCACCCCTTAAATCGGCGATTCAACTCGTACCAGAGGTTCTCGATAGGGTTCAGGTCTGGGTTCTGGACAGAACAGTCCATTCGGTTAACCTCATTGTCACCATACCAATGCATGGTGGACCTCGCAACATGACAGCTGGCGTTGTCGTCCTGGAAGTAATATGGATCCAACCCGTAAAACTGCCACAACGTAGGAAGCTCACTGTGATCCAAAATAGTGCAGTAGCCGTCGGCGTTGACATTATCTCCCCATGAATTGGAACCAAGGATCTCAGTCCATACCAGGAGAAACACCCCCAGACCCCTTAGATATGTCCCTTAGGGATCGACCCTTTCTGTGATACCCGACGACTACACCTTTCTCGAAATCAGATAACTCTGCACTTCGCGGCATTCAGCATGCGACTAATGCCAATGTTGTTTCCTACACGATATTTACCGGCAGAGGGAGTGACGTATATCAAGACCGCAGATATCGTCATTTGCATGGATGTCCAAATACTTATTTGTAGATAGTGGATGTATATATATATATATATATATATATATATAGATAGATATATATACAGGGTGGTCATAAGAAAAACTTTGTCGATATATGCACCTCTAGCGGCTGTTCCGTTCAACCGATCGAGATTTCAGATATAGTTATTCAGCGGTATGAGCTCGGGATTCTGTGAACGGCAACCAAGTGGCGCTACCAAGTGGCGCTTACAGTTACGGTGATAGGTACAGAAACTCGAAATTTTCGAATGGCAATACCCACTTTTTACCATCGCAAAATGCTCAGCGCATGCGAAAACCCTAAAGAGCGTTGAAACGGTACGTGTATCACAACGGGCATAATGATTTGGTTTGGAGTGCTACGGTCAACTTTTTCCTACACGAGGGTAATTTGACCGGGACCTACAGTTTAAAGCCAATTCTGAACGGCTACAAACATCCATGCCAACAATGGGACTCGAACCCACAGGATCTGAACGAATGCCAGCGCCCTAGCCATTCGGTCATCACCCGGCACAACGGGCATTATACACGCACAAAAGAACAGCTCTGCGAACGGCCTATGATGGTCCCCATGTGGAAAATGTGTAATAAAAATAAAAATTTTCTTTCGTCCGATCTGTGTTGTCAACAGTGACTGGTGTCTTGCCTTCGTCATGTGCAAATTTCCTCAATGCGCCCCAATCGTGTTTTTGTTGGCCGTTCGCAGAGCTGTTTTTAGTGCGTGCATAACGCGTCCGTTTTTTGTGATATACGTACCATTCCAAAGCTTTTTAGGGTTTTCGCATGCGCTGAGCATTTTGCGACGGGAAAAAGTGGGCGTTGCCATTTGAAAATTTCGAGTTTCTATACCTATAATCGTAACCGTGAGCGTCACTGTGTTGTCATTCTCAGAATCCCGAGCTCATACCTCTGAATAACTATATCTGAAATCTCATCTCTATAGGTTGAACGGAACGGCCGCTAGAGGTCCGCTAGATATTGGCAAATTTCTTTAAGACCACCCGGTATATATATATATATATATATATATATTCATATATTGGCAAAAATTTTACATGACCACCCTGTATGCGTGTATGTGTGTGCAACTGTGTATGGCAGATACGTATCTATGAGTGAAAAAGTAATACAAAGTACCTAATCTATACCTCTAAAAGCCTAAGGAGAAATGAATGTATGCATTAACATATGTTTATATTTCTTGTATGTATATTTTTGAATATTTGAATGACAGAAGCTTGTATTGACTTTTCTATCACACCCTTTCTAAAGCTGAATCGATTCGCGTCAACACACGCACACGATGTCTAGTTTGCGTGATGCACATTTCTTTATCCTATCGTAGAGGACAAATATCTCTTTTCATCAACTGAAAATAGCGGCCAATAATACGAGAGCCGCTCGGTATGCATTCATCCCTCTTCGTGAGCCGACAGAAAAGGCGTGCAATCCGTACGAAACACTTGGGCGCCCTCTACAAATTGTTCTCTATTGCAGCATCCGGTGCATTCACGAATGACGTTTCGAATTATTGAAATGGGCACCCTTGGCATTTACCCAGCCTTAAAATATTAGTGCCTGAAACTACAAAACAACGCTGAGAGGTATAAATGGGAATTGACATAGCTGTTCTCGTACATGGGTATGCCCTATAGTCAGGGCCGTTCCTAGGGTAGCTGCCGCCCGTGTGCGAAAATAATTTTGCCCCCCCCCCACCCTCAAACCATATGGATTAATTGAAATTTGTCTGAAATATTTTTACCTTAAATGAAACAATAAATTACAGATTATATTATAAATTCAGTTTATTTTTTAATTTTACAACCTAATATAATAATTATTAATGTATTGATATAATAACTCTCTGGCACTAGATAGCGGCTCATGCGATCTTGCTGGGATTAAAAATGTTTTTAGAGAACCACAAGCCTTCTTTACAAATTCTTCTTTTTCAAGTTTTCTTTTTCTGTATTGGGCCCCAGAAAGCTTTTTTCGATTATCAGACATGTGTAAAAAAATGAGGTTCTTTTCGTAATGTATACAAATATGAACAAAACAACACAGACAAAAAAATTAAAAATAGGGCATAGACTGCCAAACAAATTAATTTAAAACCTACCCTAGCATTGAAAAGTTATATAACTTTTCAATAAAAGATTGCGCAGTTACTTCATATCCTCATATTGAAAAAGGGCAAATATAACTAAAAATAAATAACAGAGCTAGATAATTATAAGAAGAATGTAGATAAAAAACTAACAGAAATCAAGCACTCGGGGCTCCAAGCACCAGAGGCAAGATTCTGTAGTAGTGCTGGAACTAAACCATAAATCGAGGTAACCGACTGGTATCGTCATCAGGGAGCTTAACCAAATCAGTTACCTCAAGGGGAGCTTTCTTAATAGGATGCAGGTATAACCAAAAGACATCCTAAGGCCCCGAGATCCCCATAGACACAGATAGTCAAGAGCAAATGAAAAGACACGGACAATTTGCAGTAAGGGCTCAATACACCATATATGTAAGTACACATATAATCCTAATGAAAAGACAAAGATGCATACATACCCTAACTCAGTGAGTGACGGTATGGCGAAACGGCATCCAATTTTTACCCTAGTAGTTACGTCACTGTAGCAACACCACAGTGCCACACCCCAATGAAGTAAAAAAAAATATGAAAACAGAAACCCTGTCCAAAACGTCTTTAAAATATACCTGAGACTAAATGCCATATTTTTAAAACTTTTAAATTGCCGAAATTGTTGGGGACCAGGATGTTCTACAATTTTTAAAGTGTAAGAATATAGATAGCATACACAAGTTTGATTTTGAAAACATTTTTACTAGTATTCCCCATGATAACTTAATGAATATCTGCTCAGAAATTTATGATGGCTATCTGGATAGTACTTTAATCTTAAAATGTGACTGTATTGATTTATGTAAATTTAATATTTTTGAAAACTACCTCTTTAATGGCATTAGTTTCTTTAAACAGATAAAGGGTATCCCAATGGGTAATAGCTTTTCTAGTGCCTTTGCAAACATTTTCTTGCATTCTTACGAAACAAAATTTCTTAACTCAAATAATGTTACCGGACTTAGGTATATTGATGACCTTATAAATTTTAACTGTAACGATTTGGAATTTCTTAATCAAATCTACTCAAAGGAACTAACTTTAAACAGGACTAATGAAAATAATCATTTTGCGACTTATCTGGATATAAAAATTAAAATTTAAAATAACGAATTCGAAATTGGGATTTATGATAAAAGGTTAGATTTTAACTTTGAGGTTATCACGTTTACCAATTTTCATAGCAACTTGAACTATAAAATTTATTATAATATCTTTTACTCACAACTAAACAGAATAAAAAACATTTGTAATAACGCTGAAGATTTTTTGGAGGCATGCGGCATTTTCGAGGAAAACCTACGTAAGAACAATTTCCCTCATAATTTCAGCAATTTAAAAGTTTTTAAAAAATGGCATTTAGACTCGGGTATATTTTAAAGACTTTTGGATAGGGTTTCTGTTTTCATATTTTTTTAAACTTCATTGGGGTGTGGCGCTGTGGTGTTGTTACAGTGACGTAACCACTAGGGTAAAAATTGGCTGCTGTTTCGCAATTACCGTAACTCACTGAGTTAGGGTATGTATGCATCTTTATCTTTTCATTAGGATTATACGTGTACTTGCAAATATGGTGCGTTGAGCCCTTACTGCAAGTTGTCCACGTCTTTTCATTTGCTCTTGACTATCTGTTTCTATGGGAATCTCGGGGCCTTGGGATGTTTTTTGGTTATACCTGCATCCTATTCAGAAAGTTTCCCTTGAGGTAGCTGATTTGGTTAGGCTCCCTCATGACGAGACCAGTTGGTTACCTCGATTTCTGGTTTAGTTCCGGCACTACTACAGAATATTGCCTCTGGTGCGTGGAGCCCTGAGTGCTTGATTTCTGTTTGCTTTTTGTCTACATTCTTCTTATAATTATCTAGCTCTGTTATTTATTTTTAGTTATATTTGTTCTTTTCGTAAAGAACTTATAAAAAAGGCGCTGTTATAAAGACTCATGGAGTATATCTGTTAATATTCAAGTCTTTATAACTGTCTTTCGTAACCGCCATATATTGGCAGAAAAGAAAAAATGAATTATTGCCTGGGAAGGCGATGCACGCCAAATCTAGCACGCCAATCTAGTTAAATGCGGGCTTGAGCCCGCATTGCGCAGATGCGAAATACAGCTTGGCGCAGTTCAAGGCTAGCTTCAAAAAATAACCAGAGAGAGAGTGGGAAAGGTACTAGGTACGTGACACTTTTGGAGCTGGTGTCCGGTGTTGGTGAGTGAGGTACAAGGCATGGCAGATAGCTATTAAGTATTTACTTTTTCATTATGTTTTGTTAAATAAATTTCTTAATTGCTCCTTAACCACATAGTCTGTCACTTAATTTACTGTAATAGATAATGTTTCACTAGTGTGAATTAATTTGATGAGTATAGTAATCTGCTTAGCACGTGGGTCAAGCTGTCTGTAGGGTTAGGTATTTCTTGCTTGGGTAAGTGCGGTTTTCCTAAAACATAACTACTCTATTTAATATATATGTTACCTGAGACAACCTGTCTGGGTTATCATTCATATCGCATTGTTTCTGTAAGTTAAATCAGTAACTTAATTTTTACACAACGCATTTTCATGTCTCGTCATTTATGGCTTAGCCTTTTTCTAATCTGCTACCACTTGTTCCGCTGCGGCTTCCCATTTGGCGCCGTAACATTCGGCCCCATAACAGGAGCATGTAAGTTAAGCTGTTTCTCGATAACGATTGACTTTTGCAAAGAAACGTTCCAAATCGATTTTATTTTAATTTTGTTCATATTTTAAATACAATTCCCCATACGTTTACTTTAATAAAAAAATCGTATTTTCCCGATTTCTGAAAAAAATTGCCATATTTCACGCACCTCTTAAAAAAATAAAGTGATGCAGTTCAAAAATCTAAGTTTACACTTGTTCTTGTAGTATATGTTTAACATTTGCAAAATAAAAAAAACATTTAAAATAGAATTAAGCAATGAATCCTAGCGCTTTTTTTGCAAAATAAATATCAAACCATAAATGTATTATTTCAATTTCTAACCGCTAACCGCGCAAAAGAAAAAATATCATCAAGTTTACTTACCTGTGAAATATTTTTATTAGTCAGCAATCACAAAATCGAGCACAAAAATTCGAGACAAAAAGCTTTTTTTCAGTTGTTGAGATGGACACGTTCAAAATTAATCTAGTCCAAACTATCCCGATCCATGTGTTTATAGGCTGAGGGCATAAACGAGTATTTTCCTAACACTTGACAAAAACCGCCCGCATCGACGCGATTTGATGGGATGATGGGTTAAAACGTGTTAAAACAAAAACGAACAATGTATTTCACAACTAGTTGCGACGTGGAGTAGCGTTTTTAAAACCAATGTGGTTTTGTTTATTTGCAGTTATACTTGTAAAATGCATTTTTACAAGTATAACTGCAAATGTAGTTACCTAGCATAATGATAATATATTTATATTGATTATTTTACTAATAAATTAGTTTTAGATTTCTTTTAACCGGGAGGCTGACTTGCCGCCCCTCTTGAATTGCCGCCCGTGTGCCCCGCACCCCTGGCACCCCCGGGTTGGAACGGCCCTGCCTATAGTGACATTTCTGCGATTAGAATTGTACAATGCTTTACGAAATTTAATGGTCCAATGTGCGCATTACTCGATATAACATTTCGTATTTCTTGACTGAAACTTTCTCGCAATTATTAATTCTAGGCCAGCGATCTGTGACGATATTTCATATTATGAATCTCATTCCTCACATGGTCGTCAGGTGTCAGGTCTTTCGCTTCACCGTTTATCACTTTATTTTCGGCCCTGCAAAATTCATCCAACAGTGTCTTGCCCAGCAAGGCAAAAGCTGTTAAGTGTAAAGTTGTTAATGTCTTGATCAGTGTCTTGCGTCGAAATATTTGGTAACTTAAGGCTATGTACTAGCCCCATGGGATTCGCTCACCTCAATGTTAACCTATGGAGAAAATTTGTCCACGGATTGCCGACTAGGATTCAAAGATTTTTTTTTAAATTGTACTCCGCCATAGAGAAAAAAATTTTACATTTGCATACATTTTTCGTTTTTTAGAAAAAATTCAATTAATATTTTAAAATTTAAATTATTCGGGGAAAAATCTGGTATAGTGTGTTTTAAACGCTCATAAATTCCTTCGGTGGACGAAATGTATAAAAGGAATCCTGTAGCGCTTTGCAGAAAAGTCCAGGCTATCTGACAATACCAATTTTATTTGATTATCAGCATTTATGTACCAGTAAATAGTTGATAAAAATATATTTTAAATAAACAATTTTGGGGCAGCGCTTAACCCCCCCTATAGAGAGAGAGCCATTACAATCCCTCAAAATGTCAATCCTAAGGGGGGTGGAATTCTTGAACTGTCAACTGGACTCCTCCCACCACAAGAGTCTGCAAGTAGAGGAAAAGGGAAATACGATTTTTTTCTTAGTACATAGCAGCCTTAAGGAATTCTGGTTTTCTTATTTCGTCCCATTAGTTAAAGATTTAATGCGTTAATGGTAACGATGTGTCAAAAAGTTGGCGTATTGTGATTTAATTTTTAAGATAGCTTAAAAAGAATGAAATTTTGACAATGATTTTTTATTTTTGATGAATATTTATTGAAGAATATCTGTTCTTTGATTAACAGTCAAAAGGCAAAATACTGAGTCAGATCGTGAAAAATGTTACAAACTTTTTACTGACTTCTCAACTGCAAATGGCGAATACGTGACGTTTAATGCCATTTCAGTTTGAATGCGAATACGCGAATGTATAGGTATGCAATTCACCATTTATATCTTATTAATTGTTTTTAATGAGTTAATACACTGTTGGCCACCCAAATTGCAACACCAAGAAAGACAAGAGATATCACAACAAAATTTATTTTGTAGATAACATGTTGACCAAGTATCAAATGATTAAATTTATAGACTTCTGTGAAGTGTGGTTCCTGCCAAAATCAGTAGCCAGAGTAGCCGCCATTGTTGGAGATCACCGCTCCCACACTCCTCGGCATTGATTCAAAGAGACTTTGGATGAGTTCTTGGGGTACAGCAGACCAAGCAGCTTCCACACGTTGCCAAAGTTGATCTGCTGTGGCAGCTGGGGATGGAATCTGGGTCAATCGTAGAGCAACCATGGACCACATGTTTTCTATCAGCGAAAGATCCGGAGAGCGAGGCGGCCAGGGAAGCAATTCAATCTGGCGATTGACGAAGAACCGTTGGACAATGCGTGCCACGTGTGGTCGCGCATTATCCTGTTGAAATGTGGCTGTGGGCAAGCCCTGAAGGTAAGGAAGGACAACTGGCTCCAACACCTCGGAGATGTAGCGCTGGCTTTTTAAAGTACCGGCAATGCGTACTAGAGATGTGCGAGAGTGATATCCAATACCGCCCCATACCATAATACCCGGTGCAGGACCAGTGTGGCGGTGCATAACGCAGCTGTTCAGCATCCTCTCTTCACGGTGTCTCCAGACTCGAATGCGACCATCGTAGTGTTGCAGACAGAAGCGTGACTCGTCAGTAAAGACAATTTCATTCCATTCTGCCGTCCACATCCTTCTGTCATCGCACCATTGGCAGCGGAGACGTCTGTGGTTCTGCGTCAAGGGTAGACAAAGCAATGGACGTCTTGCGGAAAGACCACTCTGCTGTAAACGGCGTCGAATGGTACGCGCAGACACTGGATGATGCGTTACAGACTACATGTGCTGTGCTATAGTTCGTGATGTGACTGAGCGATCCGTCACTGCCATGCGCACAATTTGCCTGTCATCACGTGAAGTGGTGCGCTGAGGTGGATGCGATCGAACACGCCGGTCCGTCGTACCCTCCTGAATCCAACGATCACATATCCGCATTACAGTTGTTTGGTTTCGTCCAACACGACTACCGATTTCCCTGAAAGATAATCCACAATCTCTGTAGGCCACTATCCTTCCTCTGTCGAACTCGGATACTTGATCAAAAGATGATCGCTGTTTTCGACGAGGCATAATTGATCGTTTTTTTTTTTTTGAAAAAACCACAAGAAAAACACAATTGCCGAACTTGAAATCGTTGAAATCTCCAAGCCTTATATAGCGCTTTGAAGTGGCGCCACAGGCGCGCGTGATGTGCGTCTGCGCTGAAATTCTAATCATTTGCATATCTCACCTCCGCTAATGCATGTTGTAAATTTCATGTTATTTGCATGTTTCCTTCAGGGTGTTGCATTTACAGTGGCCAGCAGTGTATTTAAAGGAAAAAAATTAACACATGCTTAGGTGTGTTTTTTTTTTCGAGATCCATCAAAGATGACAAACGTCTAGGTTTCAGGGCTGGCCAAAACACATATATGTTATCAGCTAAGCGTCGGAGGTGTATCTAAAAAAGGCATGTCGTTGTACAAATATTTTGGCACACGGGGAAATAACATCCTCTTGACACATATTTGCAGCCAACGCTAACAACAAATACACTACGCTACAATAATGGACCGGACGCCAACGGATTTGCATAAAATCCGACTGCATGTCGGATTTTATGCTACTCTAGTGCTCGCACGTGACCTGTTGAGGTTAAATACGATACGCAAAGTGGTAACGTAGTTAGTTCTGTGTGAAATTGTGACAATATGTCGAAATGAAAGAAACTAGGTGACTTTGAAAGAGGTGTTTAGTTGTTAGCGGCAACTCTATTCGTGCAATTGCGGTAGAATTATCACAGCCACGGTCAACTGTTGGTGATGTCGTGAAGAAGTGGAAGACTACGGGAGTCGGGACACGAACTGCACACGTTGGTCGTCCCCGTAAACTGACCGAACGGGATCGGCGTGTCCTGAAGCGTGAGGTTCGTAAGAACCGCAAGAAACCACTCCCAATCATCAACAGTGACTTTCAACAGGCAGCAGGGGTTACTGTTCCTCCCAATAACTTTGCGGAAAGAACTGCACGCCTCCAATATCTACGAATGTGGTGCCGCACACAAGCCAAACATCACCCCATTCAACAAATTTGGCAGACTAGCTTGGTGTTTGCAACACCACAACTGAACTGTGGACCACTGGAAAACTGTTTTATGGAACGACGAGTCACGCTACACGCTCTTCCAGTTGGATGGGGTTGTTGAATGCCAGGCGAACGTCTGTTATCCGAATGCACCGTTTCAACTCTGAAGTTCGGTGGTGGTTGTGTACTTGTTTGGGGGTGTTTTCCGTGGTATAGCCTGAGACCCTTGCATGTTGTTCCTGGCAAATTGAACGCCGACGCTAACATGGACATTTTGGACAATCAGGTTCTTCCTACGCTCTGACAATTTTATGGAATGGACAAATGCTACTTCCAGGATGACAACGCTCCCTGTCATGTTGCAGCGTCTATGAAGAAGTGGTATCAAGATATGGTTATAAAGCGTCTTTCCTGGCCTGCTCAGAGTCCCAACCTAAACCGTGTAATGGAACATTTGTGGGACGAGTTAGCGCGATGCTTACTGACCAGGGAACCACTTCCGAAATCTACAGCTGAGTTGGTGACATTTTTGCAGCAGGAATGGACACAAATACCCATAGCTCTGTATCAAAACCTTGTTGAAAGTATGCCCAGAAGGGTTGCTAGTGTTATTGCCGCACGTGGGGGGACCATCCCCCTATTTAAGCATGTATTATATTATCACATCTTGCTGTTTGGTCCATTATTGTAGGGTAGCATATATGGAATATTATGGAAATGCATGTTAGTGTCTTCTTTTCTAGCATTCCTCGGCGCTATCATCTTATGAAAAATACGTCATTTTGATACATAATTGCAACTGACAACAGCGCCCGTTGCAGATATTGAATGATTAAAGAGTTTTCCGTACAGGGCGATTTTTTTTCGAGCATCGAGACTAAGGCTGTAAAGTTCGCTACATTTAACTCTGGAAATTTTATATATGCTATTAGTATTTTATTTCTAGATTTGTGAATTTTTCAACCTGGGCCATTTCTTTCAGTGTCCTGTTTGGTCAGTTTGTATTAACGCTGCGTTTTTGCGCTGTTGCAAATAGCTTTTCTAGGATAGAAAAATATTCTTCCTCTGTTTTTGCTTCTTAATTTTATAGGGAATTATTCACGTCAGCAGAATTTAAAAAACAATAATTATATTAAAATTAGCGGTGTCATTGCTTTTTGCAATTATTCGAGTGAAGTTGCTTTGGTCTCGTGCAAAACAGCAATAGAGTTGGGGCCTGTTCTCATAGAATCCGTCAGCGTTAGCGTTACTGGTATTGAAATATATTTAACCAATTATAAACCGCCAAACGATTAGCCACTAAATTGTTATGGTCTGTGATTGGTTTAAATTATGTCAATACGAGTAACGTTGACTCTGACAGATTCTATGTGAACAGGCCCTTAGGATCGTTGTTTCCAATTAAGTGCAGTAATGGTGCAGAATGACATCGTAGGTAGGAGAATATAGTACCTCTAAAATAAATAGATGCAGTATAATAGGAATTTCGTAAAAATCGGCTTAATTCATAATGTTTATGTTTGCATTTAAATGTAAATTAGTACTTCTTTTAAAATGTCTATGCCCATCCATATGTCTATTGAAATTTTAAAAAAATACGTTCATTCAAAGTTATTTCAAAAAAAGGTTGCTAAAGGCGTAATGTGACTTAAGGACACAAAATTCTTCAAATTTTCAAAGGAAATTTTATTGCATTAAAAATTTGTGTGTTCTTTTCTGCTTAAAATGACGTTTAAATCATGTTTCTATCTTAACTGGAACAGGAGAAATTATTATTATTATTATTATTTTGGCAACATTCTAATAGCAACCAAGCGTTGTTCAAACCTGTAAGTGCGTTTTACTGAATGAATGATGGGTTTTCCCCCTCCATTTCTCGTCTTTAAATCGTTTAAGTCAAGAACCGTTAAAGATAAATAGTTTAAACTTGGAACATGTCTTTTTCAACCATTTTACTTTAATTTAATTCAGTAAATTTGAAAAAAATTTACTTTTGAAATAATGATTTTTTAAAAATGTTACATCATTTTTTAACAAAATTTTTAATCTAAATTTTTTAATTTTTTTTAAAACAATATTTTAAAAAATGCTGGATTAAAATTAAAACATATTTCTGTTCTGTATTAATATATTTCTGTTTCATTAAATGAAAAAAATTTGAAATTCGACAAATAATATTTCGAGTTATAACGCTTTTAAATAACTCCACTTTTTTTTAAGATTTAAAATTTTAAAATTTTTTGAAAACTTTTTTAAAATTTTTATGATGTGATTTTGTTTACAAATTATATGGTTAACTAACACAACAAATTTCAAAATTTTAATTCAATAAATAAAAAAAATTTGAAATGTGTCCCGACTCCCTTAAAGGCTATAAGGCTGAGAAGATAGTTCGATTATTTAGAAAGACGGCAAATGTGAACTAAAACAATTGTCAAAAGCCTTCTTTTATGATCACAGTGAAGTTACATTTACACATTGATGAGAAATAATTAATTTCTATTCTCGAGTTACAAATAACACGAGTTAATTTAAATAATTAATAAATTTTTATTATATGAAGTCTTCATTTTTGGCACAATGTCGCCATTTTCTTGATGCGTTTCAAAATGTATGATGCCTGGGAGATCCCAAACAGGTTAGGGTGACCTTCTAAAAAACATTAGAAAGATAAAGACACAATTCCTCGTAACTATTAAATGCAAATAGTTAAGAAGATGTACATTAGAGGACAATTTAAACAGATAAACATCAGCTCACCATCACAATTGTTACAGTTTTGCAGTCACGCCAGAATTCACTCTGCCGATTTAATTTGTTTTTTTCAGCAGGTAATTATTTAAATTCCTAAGAAATCTAAGCATGCTACTGATATTATCGTCAAAGAGTCTGTATATGGCTTAGTACGGAATTCTAAATACGTTATTTATCCTAATGTCCTCGCAAATATCGATATTGCTGACAATTCGACAGTTTATACCTCACGCATTTCTAAATGCAAAATAATAACCCAAGAGATTCATATTTTCACATTAAGGCTGCTGTGTACTGACCCTGTTGGATTCGTTCACCTCAATGTTAGCCTATGGAGAAAATGTGTCCAAGGATTGCCGACTCGGATTTAAAGATTTTTAACGTATTATTACGTTCCTCAATAACGGTCCTCCGGAAAGAAAAAATTCAGAGTCCGTCGCGAGTTATAATTTTGGCAGCGCCAAACCCAGTAGCAGTAAACAGTTAAACAGAAAAATACCAAAATACGTCAAAGGGAAAAAAAAAGAGGTAAGTAACGATAACTGATCCTACGTTAATAACCCGCGGTAGTTTCGTTAGAAGAAGCTACCTGAGATATTTTTTTTTAATTGTACTCCGTAATAGAAAAAGAAATTTTACAACTTGGGACACTTTTCGTTTTTTTTAATGCAAATAAAGTTTTAAAATTTAAATTTTTCGGGGGAAAAATATCTGGTATAGTGTGTTTTAAACGCTCATTAATTTCTTTGGCGGACGAACTTTATAAAAGTAATCCTGTTACAAGGTGCAGAAAAGTTCAGGCTACCTGAAAATACCATTTTAATTGAATTATCAGCATTTATGTACCTGTAAATACTAGACACATTTTCTCCATAGGTTAGCACTGAGGTGAGCGAATCTATCAGGGTTAGTACACAGCAACCTAAAGTAGTCTACAGTTCCTCACAGTAATGTTAGGTGACAATATCTGACACACTCAATATCAAGTTTACGTTAGAAACCCTCTCCAAGTGTCTCAGTGTGTCTGTTTGCACATTGTTATGCGTAGGAAAAAAATTGCCAAAGGGTTGAGCCCCTCTTTTCTTCTGTCTACGGCCCTGGGACCTAAAAAATAACGATAGGAACATAAAATTTTACAGCTTCTCTTGTACCTCTTCGCAACACTGTTGCTTTTCGTGCTAACGTAAATTCAATGGTTCTCTTACAGCGTGTCCAGCGAAGGAGTCCCTGATTTCAAAATTAAAAATCTCGAAGACAAAGATTTGTAGAAGAATGCAACAAACGGTATGTTTATCGTGAAAGCTGTAAGAATTTTATACACTAATTTTTGAAATACGTACAAAAGCTGCTAACAGATGGCGCTGTTAGCCAAATTTTACTGGCGCAGGCATGAATTGGCCTCCATATTCGCCGGACCTGAGTCCCTGTGACTATTTTATGTGGGGCATATTAACTCCTTCGCTGTCTACACGAACCATCCCACCACGCTGAACGAGCTTCAATCGGCGTTCTGTGTGGCAGCTGAATCGATTTCTGTTGAGACACTACAAGGTGTGATGGCTTATTTTATTGTTCGTTTGCGCCACCTCTGTATAGAGAATGGTGGACATTTTAAAAAGATTGTGGTGTAGTGGTTGCAAAGACTGCTTGCAAAGACTACGAGTTTCTTTATGCTGATACGAGTTGTAGAGCGCCATCTGTTGGCAGCTTTTGTAATTATTTTGAAAATTTGTGTAAAATTCTTACAGCTTTCACGATAAACATACCGTTTGTTGCATTCTTCTACAGATCTTTGTTTTCGAGATTTTTAATTTTGAAATCAGGGACTCGTTCGCTTGACACGCTGGACGTGCCTCCCAAGAATTGAAATTTTAGAAGTAATCGAACCTATCATCCAGTTGAGGAAAATTGTAACATACTCAAATTTATCAAAAGTCCCTTTAGGAGAAAAACTGGATGGTTCTCCCATCGCATCCCATCCCGCAGGATGTAATCAGGTGCAATTACTCCACAGCCACTTCCCAGCCACCTGCTCAGCTGAGTGAATGCTCTATCTAACAGCTGCCCACACGACCCGTTTCTGTGTTCTATTTCCTAGCTTCCATTCCATTTTTTTTTTTAAATACGCAGACGGAATTTTGTGGTTATTTGTCAGAGAGGAGTGGGAACTCGACAAATAAACACAAAACGCAAAGTGTGTATTCATTCGTAAAAGGCATACAAAAATTTTCCCCGTTTACGGGAAAAAAAAATTTCTTTCATCACTGAAATTAGAAAGGAAACAGCGCTCCCTTGTTGCAAATACTTTCACAGTACTCAGAATCAGCGACTGCCAGTGGACTATTTACCACCAATGCTAATGAAAGTTTTTTTTTTGCTTCATGCGACAAGTTCGGAATATTTCAAAATAATGAGAACACTTGGTTAGAATCTCTAGTGATTTGCGGTAACCCTTCGCGTCCAGTCCAAATCAGAAATTCATTATACAGGGTGATTCACTCGAAACAGCCCCAAATATTCTGTATCAATTGTCGCTAGAATGAAGCAATCAGAACCAAAAAATATACGCTACATACCTTAAGGCTTCTGTGTACTAACCCTATTGGATTCGCTCACTTAAATGTTAACCTATGGAGAAAATGTGTCCAAGGATTGCCGACTTGGACTGAAAGATTTTTTTTTAATGTACTCCGTAATAGAGAAAGAAATTTGACCCCTTGGGGCATTTTTTTTACTTTAAAAAAATGCAAATAATATTTTTAAATTTAAATTATTCGGGGGAAAAATCTGGCATAGTGTGTTTTAAATGCTCCTAAATTTCTTTGGTGGACGCAATTTATAAAATGAATTCTGTTGCAAGGTGCAGAAAAGTTCGGGCTATCTGACAACACCATTTTTATCAGCACCACCATTATCGGCAACACCACCATTATTACAACACCGCCATTATCGGCATTTATGAAGCAGTAAATAGTAGACACAATTTCTTCATAGGTTAACACTGCGGTCAGGGAATCCAATACGGTTAGTACACAGCAGCCTTAACGATGTGTAATCGATTACATTACATGCGATGTTGAAAGTGATCTTCCTTTTCTGCCAGACACATTTCGAAGTTCCATGTTCTTGAACGTATTGGCAAGGATATCGGGGGGGGGGGGGTGGGGGTATAACAGCAATTTCACGTTGGATAAGAGGAGAAATTCACCTTTGCTGGTTTTACCACATGCAGACTCTTTGAGCCGGCTAAAAAAGAAATTCTCAGAATTTACGACGTTCCATGTTCTTGAACGTATTGGCAAGGATATCGGGGGGTATAACAGCAATTTCACGTTGAATAAGAGGAGAAATTCACCTTTGCTGGTTTTACCACATGCAGACTCTTTGAGCCGGCTAAAAAAGAAATTCTCAGAATTTACGACGTTCCATGTTCTTGAACGTATTGGCAAGGATATCGGGGGGTATAACAGCAATTTCACGTTGAATAAGAGGAGAAATTCACCTTTGCTGGTTTTACCACATGCAGACTCTTTGAGCCGGCTAAAAAAGAAATTCTCAGAATTTACGACGTTCCATGTTCTTGAACGTATTGGCAAGGATATCGGGGGGTATAACAGCAATTTCACGTTGAATAAGAGGAGAAATTCACCTTTGCTGGTTTTACCACATGCAGACTCTTTGAGCAGGCTAAAAAAGAAATTCTCAGAATTTACGACTGGTTAATATAATTCATTATTCAAAGTGTTGCGCGCTATGCGTTATGTATTTTAAGTAAATTTTTGAGTACAAACTATCCAACACTATCAAGTACATCACAATATCACACTATCAGTTCTTTTTATTCTTAAAACAGTGATGTCATTTACTAAATTATGCTGAACACCCTCGATACCAGAGTCTGTGGCTTCGAATTTGTTGGCATGGACGTTCGTAGCCGTTCGGAATCGGCTTTAAGCAGTAGTTTCCGGTCTAATTAGCCCTAGTGTAGCAAAAAATGACCATAGCGCTGTAAACCAAACCAAACCAAACCAAACTAACCTTGTTGAGAAGTTTACTTTATGGCTAAAGTTGTTCGCCTTTATTTTTCCATAACAAAAACTTCAGGTATTATATAGACTGACTCACTGGAGAGAAGCTCCGAATATTCTGTAATAACTCTCGCTAGTCGAAGCAATCTGAACGAAACAACGTAACATGTGCTCCTCAATAGATAGCACATCCCACCACAGTGTTCTCGGATGAGGCGGGGCTTCATTTGTCGGGTTATGTTAACTCACAAAACATCCGTATATTGGACGCTGAAAATCCCTTTGTCGCTCTTCAAACACCGCTCCATGATCAAAAAGTGGATGTGTGAAGCACGATGTGTCGGTTGCACATCATAGTCCCCCATTTTTTTTTCACACTGATGTGTACCTAGACATTTTTCAACAGTTCATCAGTCAAATCGATGATCATGAGTTATCGGAGGCTACTTTCAGCAAGATGGAGCAACGTGTCTCCCACCGGCAAGGAAACTACAGTGGAACCTCGACTTACGAGTTTAATTCGTTCCATGATGGAGCTCGTAACTCGAAATACTCGTATCTCGAATCAATTTTTCCCATTGAAATGAATGGAAATGGCATTAATTCGTTCCGGGCTCCCCCAAAACACCGCAATATTTTGTTACATATTTTTAAATAAGAAATACGTGCTTATAAACGGCATTGTATAAAAACATTGTATAAACACATTGTATAAAAACATTGTATAAAAATGCAATAGAATAGAATGTACTGCAATAAATTTCTTTTATTAAGTGTAATGTACAACATTTACCTTCGAGATCAGACTTGAAAATGCTGATGGAAGAGGAGGAGAAAGGTTGAACTGAAAAACTAAATCTTATTCGTTGATTTTTGACCTTTTTTCCCCGCTTTCACCACTTTCGCTTTTATTACCAGCTACTCTCTTAAAGTGAACGAGTGAGACACGGAAGCTGGGCGATTGTTGCATCGTTCACTGTGGATGCAATGTCCAGATTCTTCTTTCTGGGAATCTGAAGAACGTTTACTCAGAATACAAACTCTCGGTTTAAGACTGGATAGTAGTCTCAGAATAATATTATACAATTGTATAATAATTGTATAATAATTGTACGTACATAAAGGTTGTAAATATTATATGCTTATAGTGTTCTATTTTGAGTACGTAACATGGCATTCGCTGCTGAAACTAGCGGTGGGATATCTGAAGTTTGCTCGCAACCCGAATTTTAGCTCGTAACTCGAAGCAAAAAATCTACCGAGAGAAAGCTCGTATCTCGAAAAACTCGTAAGTCGAGGTACCACTGTATGTGGAAACTGAGTCTTTCATCGGCAACAGGGTCATTCCAAAGGGGCTTTGGCCCCCACGGTCGCCGGATCTGAAACAACGAGACTTCTCCCTCTGAGAAAAGTATATCGGAAAAAACTTCGCTGTGTGGTAGATTTGAAGGAAAACATCCAACGTGATATTACTACTATTCCCCTCGATATCCCTGCTAATACGTTCAGGAACATGAAGCTCCACGTCGAAAAGTTTCTGGTAGAAAAATGAGATTACTTCCAGCATCGCATGTAATTCAATCGATTACACATACGCCAAGCTATGTAGCGCATTTTGTTTGGTTCAGATTGCTTCAGTGAAAGTTCCTAGCGAAAGTTATTACAGAACGTTCGGGACCTCGTTCGAGTGAATCTACCTATAGAATAAAAAATCCATGAAATGCTTTCATTTCCGGAAACGTAATTTCATCCAGTGACTAGCTCTCAAATTATTTAATGTCAGTTTTGCCCATGGTGGCTTTAAATTTCAAAAATATAAATTTTACCAATGAGCAACATTTATTTCTACTTGCGTTTATGATGAATTATTATGTTTTTAGGTCCGATTTCGATTGTCTTTTAACAGTTGTAGAATAACTTGGAGTACATGGCTCGGTAGTTACGAGTTGGAAAGTTTATTTTGCAATCAAAGTTGTCCGTCTGTATTTAATTCCAAAATAGAAACTTTTGACATTAAAGTATAGGAAATTATAACTAGGCTATTATTTTCAAAAGGGTAAATTTTTACCACTAAGTAATTTACCCATAATTTCAAGTATTTCAATTTTGCCTATAAATAGTATTTATTTTCAAATACGTTTATTATACATTATTTTGTTGTTATATTATGTTCCGATTGACTAAGAATAAACTTGGAGTAGTTCCCCCGAGTAGTTTAAAGTTGACTTTACATCTGAAAGGGCTTGTGGCGGCCCTGTGGTACAGCGCGCTGGTTTTCGTTGCTGAGGGTGATCGGATCGAATCCCGGCGTTGCACCACTAAAAAGCCTCCGTTTGTGTCTCCCTTCATAGGGGGTAATGCTAGTCCGCCTATATGGTGCCCTCATAATAAAATGGCCAACAAAATTACGATGTACTATGGCGGTAAGGATACTGTCCAAGAAACCGTCTACAGCACTGGGAAAAAAAACTTTACATCTGAAATCGCAAATTTTACCAAAATCGCGCTTATTCGGCATTATATTATAATGAAGTCATTTTTCCAATGGGCAGCATTTAATGAGCGCATTAACTTTGAAAATGAGTAGTATTTACCGACAAGCTTTAATGAGAGAATAATCCTTTTCCTATAAATAGTTTACCAGCAGATGTTTTTGTATTGCTGGGATGCTGTTGAAAAGCTGTTTACCAGCAATTTAAACGAGACGTTAACATTTTATGAGAGTATTCCGTTCTTTGCTCGACGCCGGTTTTTCTCTTCCTGGAGAACCTCGAATTAATGCCTGCTAGTCTATTATTCATACTCTGTATTCGCCCCGCATCTTTTTACGTCAAGCTCTGCATGAATGAAGAATGAAGCGTTGACCAAAGGTAGAAAAAAAAGGCAGTGGGCGCGGAAAATAATGCACAGAAGCCCTTTTTCCTGACAAAAATGTCAAAAGGAATGCGGCATTCTTTTCGGGGTTTATTTACCTTGAAAGGAGAATTCACATGCATTTACGAAAGGGGGGGGGGGGATAACCAGGGACGTAATAACTGTCAACAAGATGGGGATAGGACTTTATTCAGGATCTCTGTTTCCCAGAATGTCTCAAACTCTCTCACTTCCGCCATGTTGTTTCTGGAGTTTTGTTTCATGAATGTACCCGAAATAGAGATGCAACCCCGCAAAATCTTCTCCGCGAGGTTTAGAGTATCCTCCCTGAGTACCGACATCTCAGTTTTTTCCCCCTCCTCTTTACTGTGTGCGGGTGTGTACTTTGTAAAAACAAAATGCTGCTTCGCGTTAAAAAAGTTACCTGTTTCAGGGTGTCATGTTTCTGAGTAGCGAGTTTATCTGTTTTGGGTATCCCACTTTTGTATTTTAAGCCTATTTTCTGATTCGTCTGGTTATATTTTCATTCTTGTAATATGCCCAAAACAGAATTTCATTTTTATAGTGTACTTCCATTGGAGTTTACTTTTATCCTTAGATTTTACCGAGGACAGCGCATACACAGCTGCGGCATTTACAAGAATCTATATATTTAACTTGCTAAGTATAATTTGTGTATTAGTACATTTATTTACTATCTAGCCGTCATGTTTTGACGAGTACCAACTAGTTAACTTTAACTTCCCTTCATTCAGACACCGGCTAGCCACTAGGGACTGCTCCAAATACTGCATACCAGGACGTTATTAACCTATTCTGTCGTATAATTCTTTTGTTACTGTAATAGTAAGAGCGTTTTTTAGTTTTTTTACGTACGTTCGTCCATAACGGTCCGCGGTAAAGCAAAATTTCAGATGTTAAAACCGTTGTCGCGAGTTATAAATCAAGGGGGGCAGAATATTATTTCTAAAAAGGTGTTATTTGTCATCCCTTTTTCTCCCTTCATACTCTACCAAAATCGATAAATGAGGTAACATTTTAAAGATTAAGATATCCGCTACGTACGAATTGTTAATTTAGAATTACACAATTTTCTTCCCCTAGATGGCACGCGCTAGCTTTTTTTTATTTTACCATTATCAATCGCACTGAACTTTTAAATTTAAAAAATTGTTTTCTTTTATTATCATCCTTCACTTTGTATGTAGGAATTTTATCGTAAAAAAAGAGGTAAACAACGATAAGTAATCCTACGTTATATATAACGATCCTACGCTATATATAACGAGAAATAATCCTACAACGATAAGTAATCCTACGGTAGTTTCGTTAGAAGAAACTACCTGAATTATTTTTTTTTCATTTTCAGTACGGCGCCAACGGGAATTTGCATCACCGCCGGTGAAGTGCATACGGTTTCTCTCCATTTTAAAACGGAATGTGCAATATTTTATAGTTATAGCTGATTTCAGTTTTCTCTATGTGTTTTTTTTTTCTTTTTTGTCACATGTTACTCGACTTTCCGTGATTCGGTCCCAAAATCCGAAGCAATTCCGGAATTTTCGAAAAGCTTGGAATGTCCACCAGATTGACATTTATTTTTATATCAAAATTATAGCTTCGTCTATCATATGAAAGGGATGAACCAATTACTTATACATTTCCAAGTGATACGGGAAGCATAAAAATTTGAGAACCATCAGAATAAACAACAAACTTTTTGGTGTGTTTGGACGAATGACCTCAAAATCAGTGCTTAAAAATATATATGTAACACTGCGAGCACACATTCGCGAAACAGAGAGCAAAATGTAGGGGAAAGCAGTGATTTATTGGTCCCGTCACCGAGAGGAGGTTTTATGGCGTCCCTCGTGCCTTTGATCATTCGTACTCAAACCGCCCCGAAGAGCGGTTTTAAGACGAATGATCAAAGCGACGAAATACTTCCCCCCACGTTGGGAGGGAGGACTAATAGATACCAAAATATGTCAAGAGGCGACGGGAGGAGCTGATTCGCTTGTGTGTAGATGCGCCTTAAGGTAAACTGATGCGCCGTCTTAACAGAGTCATCTCGATTCCCCAACCCTGTGCTGTTTACACTATATTATTTCATTATCCCAAATGCACTTCCAAAGGGTATTGTCAAAACTGATTCCCCTTTTTCTAGTGTTTAGCCTTCTTTAATTTTATCCATTAAAAAGTCCCTAGTATTTAGCCTCTATTAAATTAAGGCTGCTGTGTACTAACCCTAATGGATTCGCTCACCTCGATGTTAACCTATGGAAAAAATGTGTCTACTTTTGACAGCGACATAAATGCAGGTAATCCAATAAAAATGGTATTTTCAGATAGCCCGAATTTTTCTGCACCTTGCGACAGGATTCATTTTATAAATTGCGTCCACCAATGGGATTGAGAAGCGTTTAAAACACACTAGACCAGATTTTTCCCCCTAATAATTTAAATTTTAAAATATCATTTGCATTTAAAAAAAATGAAAAATACCTCAAGGTGTCAAATTTCTTTCTCTATTACGGAGTACATTTTTACCATGTTTTTATTAACTCACTTTCTTGTTCGTTTGTTTGTGTGTGTGTGTGTGTGTGTTCGTTCGTCCGGTACAAATCTTGCAATCGATTTTTAACGAACTTCCCGACTAGCTAGACATTTGAAACAATTAGAATAGCTCAGAACACGATAACAATGCATTTTTTAAATACTTTTAGCCATCTTTAAGCAGGATTGAATTCATTTTCAGTTAATTTTGTTTTGTAGACTGGTGCAGCCATCTATGGACCGGTACGGGAACGAAAAGTTAAACGCAAGTTAATTTCCAATTAACTTCATTTTCTTCAAGTTGATGGAATAATTCATCAAAAAATTTTAAAAAGTATTTATTAATACATAGAATTGTCAAGTTTATATGATTCAACAGAAAATTTAAAAACACGGTATATAAAAAGTTCTTTTTATCTTGTAATTATTTTTAAAATCTTTCCATCCAAGTGGGCAATCCTCGGACACATTTTCACCATTTTTTACGTGAGTGAATCCAATAGTGTTAGCACACAGTAGCTAACACTAAATCCTTTGACACTTAATCCTTTAACTTGCGCGCTGAGCTTTTCAGCTGAATGGTCGAAATTGCGACTTTCAATTCACGACGTTGTCTATCTAATATGCGATAATGGGTGTAATAATATTATCCGCAATCTAACGTTCAAGCGCTTGCGGTACCACCATTAAAAAAAGACTGTTCTTGCGATCTAATAGCAGATTTCAAACTCTGTATCGTGTTCAAAACATACGTGCAAAACTTTTCTATCCCCTCGCATAGTACGTATCCTTGACTATATACAGATAAACTAAAATAAAGAACGAAAGAAAGAAAAGAACTTGAATGAATTGCATTCATAAGAGACTCACAATGGCTCCTAGCTTTTTATACTCCTCGACGAAGTGTTCGATTAGTTTCGGGTCCCCATTCACCGCGAAAACACATTCAAACTGGTTAATGGAGGGGACATTAACAAACACCGTCGCAGCGAGTGTCCCAGTGAATACCAAATGATCTCGTTTAAAAGCATTTGCATACGTTTTCGAGAGAATAACAAGTAGTTTTCTATCTTGGATGAAAAAGCCACTGAATGCACGAAGAGTCCCAAACTGATAAGGTAGCCATGATTGGCCACGTTCTTGTCATTTTTTATTTTTATTTTACCATGTTACATAGAAGTAACCAGGCAGTTATAAAATCTAACTTAAATAGTTTATTGTTTCTGAAAAGAGCAGTTTGGGGTTATAAACGAGTAAACTGACGGTTTGTAAGGCTATTGTCTAAGTCATATAAATTCCAAATGAGACCTAACACATTGAACATTAGGTGGTGCGTCACGCAAGATGAAAGAAAAGGTTCTGCCGATATCGGCGAACATTCATCAATCAGTTTCTTGGTTTGAAACAAAGAAAAAAATTCCCTATTGTGTTTGAATTCAGGTACTTAATTCTTGTTTTTAACTCAGATTAAGCCTGAGGCTTTGAGCTCAAAATTCATTGTTTCGGAATCGATTTTGGACTTGGTTTCGGTATCCTACGTTTTGGTTTTCGTTTCGAAGTTTGCTCATTTGACTTTGGCTCAAACCAGTCATTGCTTTTGTTTTAGCTTCAGATGACTAAACTTTAGCTTTTAAAAAAATTTCGTTATTTTGTTTTTGTTCTGAAAAAAATTTTGGTTTGGCGAGAAATTCTATGTTATGGTTCTAGCTTTGAGATCCACTGTTTCAATTTCGAATTAAAAATTTTTTGCAATTTTGGCTGATTTGGGTCAAATACTCTCCTTGTTTGTTTGGTTTGGTTTTAGATATATTTCCCTTTTCTAAACCCCAGGTCACGAACATTCCTTCTACTGTCTCAAGTTATAGTTTAGGCTTATATTTTAGTTTTGTTTTTAACTTAAAAAAATAATAATAATAATTCTAACTTTTGGCTTCGAGAGAGATTTTTCTCTTGCTCTGTGTTCGAGATCCACTGCTTTAACGTCAAATTTGTAAATTTTCAAATTCCGTGTTTTTTTTTTTAACCTTAAAATCCGCTTCGTTGCTTTGATGTCGGTATCAAAATCAGTTGTGGTCACTTCTCTGACGCCGAGTAATGAACAGCGCTACTACCACCTTACGATTGGGGTAAGAGTCATGAATTTTATTGCAAAAACATTTTTTTTCATAAAACGGAGCAGTAATTTCGGTTTCGCGTGATTTAAATTCGCTCTGATAGAAAATCCAAATTCCCTGATGACATTTCTTCCTCATAAGTAGTCGCGATCTTTCTTAGCAGTGAATCAAAACATAGCTTTGAACTCCATGGGAAATAACGTCAGTTGCATGATTCATATTGTTGTTTTTGTTTTTGCTTATACCCCCTTGCCGGAAGTATTCTAGATCAGGTCCATATAGGCTTGCAGGCTCAGGGGGGTGGGGTGGGGCGTCACCAGTTTATAAAGGCATCCGAAGGTTCGGAGTCAGCCAAGTGTTACCTCAATTTTGACCGAGAAATCCCTGGAGTGACATATGGGGGATCGTACCTTCACCCATCCTCTCTTACATCATGGATGGAATTTCCGGTCTATGGATTCAACGTGCTCATATTTGGCTTAGATACAGAGGTATTTAATGGCGCTTGTCGGGATTCAATCCGAGCACCCTCAGACCGGAAAGCCGAAGCGATACCACTAGGTTACCTGTAGCCCTGCATAATTCATTCCCTCTTTGAATCATCCGTATTTTCCAATCCTTTTAACACTTACTTGCCACTATAAAAATGTAGCATAGGGTTTATCTAGTTTATAATAACGTAGCATAGGGTTTATCTTCCTACATTGTTCAGTTTCAAACGCCGTATGAAAAGCCCGGGGCGAGCCAGCGCCCCAAGCATGGTGCCGGGGCCTTATCCACTGCATCGGACCCCCCAGCCAGCGGCAGGCCCCTTTTCCGGCACCATGAATGGGCCTAACATCTTGACCTTGCTCCGGGTTACCGTTTCTAATTGTAGCCCCAGGTGTGGACGATAAAAACGAAACAATCGCCCACTTTGCCGAGGCTATCTGTAACACATCGGCATCACGCTAACTGGCCCCGGCTTATCGGCCGCGCCATCGACAGTGTTTTCGGTTTCAAGGCCATGGGAAAGTTTCGGAGTTGGAACTGTCGCCCCGGGCCGCGGCCATTGTTTTGCGGCGAAAGCTGCGGCGGACAGACGGTATTGAATTGTTCAGTGGGTTAATGGCGGAAGACTCGATTTGCCCGGCCATGTTTGGCCAGGTGATAGGTATCTCGGGGAGTCCAACCCCGATCACTACGTCAGGATTAAGCGTTTTGCTGGTCTGACTTCATTACGCTGTCGGAGGTCACACAAACCACTGCGCTCGAGAGATAACAGACACGCAAAATTACCTTCTAGTATCACAACAATGAGTAAAGAAAGTTGAGTTTAAATAAATTGTCCTTTTCCGCTTTCTGAACGGACTATAAATGTTACAAGATTGGATTCGTAACATGACTTTCTCGTATTTTTTATAGAAAACCTCGTACCTACGTTTACTTCTCAGTCAGAGTTTGTAGCTGTATACTTAACGAACTCATTGAAGTAAAATTACAAGATAAAAAGAACTTGTACATGGTATAAAGAAGATAAAAATAACTTTTTATATACCATGTTTTTAAAATTTCTGTTGAATCATATAAACTTGACAATTCTATGTATTTATAAATACTTTTTTAAAATTTTTTTGATGAATTATCCCGTCAACTTGAATAAAAATGAAGTAAATTGGAAGTTAACTTGCGTTTAACTTTTCGTTCCCATCACGGCCGATAGATGGCTGCACCAGTTTACAAAACAAAATTAACTGAAAAAGAATTCAATTCTGCTTAAAAAGGGCAAAAAGTATTAAAATAATGCATTGTCATCGTGTTCTGAGCTATTCTAAAAGTTTCAAATGTCTAGCTAGTCGGGAAGTTTGTTAAAAATCGATTATGAGATTTGTACCGGACAAACACACACACACACACAAACAAACAAGAAAGCGAGTCAATAAAAACATGGTAAAAAAATTCAGATCTTTCGCAGGCGATACGGAAAGATATGATGTTAAAAAGAATACATTTTTACCCACACACACTGACTTGCATATCTAACCTTTATAAGAAAATTCGCTCAAATCTGCAACGTTTTTGCTTAACGTTATATTAATGGAATTTTAATATAACGTTTAACTTTCTCTCTAATCATTCATTATTTCTTTCACAATCACACAAAAGAAATAGATTGAAAAGGGAGTGATCTGCTAGCCCATATGGGGGGAAGAGGGGGTCAGTGAATGTGTGTGTGTGTATATATACATATATATATATATATATATATATATATTCATTCGTGTGTGAGTGTGTATTGTAGTAAAGACTCTTTATTGTGTATGATGTATAGACGGGTGTAGCGTTCTAGAAGGAAAGATTCCATTCCGTTCCGGAAAGTGCCGTTAAAAATCAGTCACTCAAAAATTTAAGTTCTGTTAAGTTAAAGATTTTTTTAATATATAGATTGGCAGCTTTACCCAAGCTCCTTCAGTAGTCGAGTTACTGAAATTCCTGACGTTAGCAGTTTCTCCCCGGAATGCCGTTAATTTCTGATCCTACCCCACCCACACACACATACACCCGCATCTATACTGTTATTCATTAAAACACCAATATGTGAGTATTTTTCTCCGTCCAAACAGACCATTTTTATTGGTCAACTTATCGTTAACGATCAAGATGCTCTGAACGCGGTTTGGAAAGTAATATAAAAAGAAGCAATTTTTTATTTTCTTGGCCGAATACATACAATAGATCGTTTAGAAGAAGAAGAAAAAAAACACAAAACAAACGTCATTTTTCAGAGATTATTACAGAGCAGAACATCTGATCTTTAAGTACATTTATCTCGGTATGAAATTTTTCGCGATATGTCATCTTTGAGAAGATATATTTGAAATTCCTTGAGAGGTATCTGTATGAAATTTCGTACAGGGTACCTTGGTTCTATTTCCATTAAACTGTCATTAGAATTTTTTATTTAGAATATAAATTATGAAAATATGTTCGGTAATAATTTTTTTCCCTGAAAGTGATTGAAAATTTAGGAGGAAAGTGTTGAATTGCAACATCCGCAAAAATCTAAAAATAGAAATCCATTAAAAACTTAAAATACTATCTCCCTCCCGTTCACTTTCACTGCTATGCATAGAAAGCTTCTTACCCACCTGTGATGTATAGCTTCACCAAGGAACAAATTGAAGGACCAAAGAGAGAAAATGAGAAAATTCACCAATCGTAGCGAAATCTCGCCACAACGGTATGTGTATCGTACTTCAGCTCTTTTTAAATCTTCGCTAAGCACGAAACTGTACTTGGAGGTTAAAGAAGGAGAAAGATTTTAGACTCTATATTGGGCAGACGGCTCAGTGTGCGGGTGTTCGAAGGTTACGAGAAGCGAAAGACGCTGTATCGAACAAAAGGTTCGTTACGAGCGGGAGTTTTTGAATTGAATAGTCTATATATATAAAACAGTTCCGTAACTGACTGACTGACTCACTGACATACAACGCACAGACCAAACCGCTGGACCTAAAGGACTGAAATTTTGCATGGTGATTCTTCTTATAGTGTAAGGGTGCACTAAGAAAGATTTTTGAAAAAAATCTTCTTAGATATTTTTAAATTAAATTTTTAAGCTGTTTTTGTAACTTTTCTTAAGTTTGCATTTAAAATAATAATTTGAGGGTTATAAAATTTATATCACGAGAAAGATCATAAAAATTCCTTTAAAATGAAATCTTTTTCGAACCTTTACCTCAATTTTCTGATTTTTGGTGAATTTTGAAAGATTAATTTTTAGAATTTAATTTATTAAATGCTGATCACGTGATTTCTTTTTCTGGTACATTAAATAAAATTATCGTCACGTGCATACCAACTAAATAGACAAAAAAAAATTTTTTTCTAATGCAGCAGACGATTAGATATTATCCAAAAAAAACAAATAAATATCCCTTACGATTTATATATATATATATATATATATATATTACATCAACTGTATACATTGATCGTCGCATTTATTATAAAAATATATATTTATTTTTTTGGCATTAATTGCATACATTGACCGTTGTATTTTATTTGAATGTACTCCGTAGCGAAGCGCGGTTTTTCAGCTAGTGAGAGATAAGCCTGCACGGGACAGACGGTCTAGCGGCAGGAAAGTTCCAATGTTATAGAGAGGAGAAAGTAACGTTTAATGGAAGTTTTGCTTGAAGTTGCTGTTGTAGATTCCATTCGAGACGGATTCTATTTATGTGTTATATGTAACATAAATGTTATATACGTTAACTACTGTGGATAATTACTGTGCCATCCTCAACATCCCTCACACCCGGAATTCTACCCCACCCCCACCCCCACCCCATCCCACACACACACACACACACACAGAGAGAGATCGAGATCGAAAACTTAACGTGTTTCAAATTTTAAATTACAAATTTCTTTAAAAAATTTAATGATAGAAATCATTTCAAAATGTGCGTAGATAAAAAAATTATATTTTTAACGAAAGTAGGCGCCACACACACAGACTTGCATATCTACCCTATAGAAGAAAATTAGCTCAAATCTGTAATGTTTTTGCGTTGAACTTTTAATATAACGTTTAACTTTCTCTCTAATCTTTCATTATTTCTTTCACAATCACAAAAAATTAATAGATTGAAAAGGGGGTTAACAAGGGGGTAAGTGATCTGCCAACTCATATAGAGGGAAGGGGGCGACAGTGTGTGTATGTATGTATATATATATATACAGTGGCGCACCCAGAATTTTTTCTTGGGGGGGGGGCGAGATGAACGGATAAAAATATTTATAATGCAAAATCAATATTCATAATGCAATTTCTATTTCTTTGGGGGGGACCAGGGCCCCTTCCACCCCTGGGTGTGCCACTGTATATATATATATATATATATATATATATATATATATATATATATATATATGTATATATATATATATATATATATATATATATATATATATGTATATATATATATATATATATATATATATATATATATATATATATATATATATATATATATATTCATTAGTCTGTGTGTATATATGTAAAGACTTTCTATTGTGTACGGTGTATAGACGGGTATAGAGTTCTGCACGAAAAGTTTCCAGTGTAGAACTCTACACCCGTCTACTTCTACGTCCCATTTCCTTTTATTTAAAATCTGACTTTCTGAAAGGTACGAAGCTTATCACAGAGAAAATCTCCCGTGGCGATTTCCCTGCCACTTGGATCGTAAAGGCCTCATGTACAGTCACGTGTATGAAGAAAATTTTCGGTCGAGTGAAGAAAATTTTTAGAGCACAAATTTTTAGTTGAATTAAAAAATGTGTTTAGTTAAATTAAAAAATTTGAGATCCTATGTTTTAGTTATATAATGATGGGGAAATTTTAGTCTTTTTCTGAATGTTCGTGAAAACGTAGCTTCTGATGAGAAGCAAAATTTTAAAAAAAGCTTTGATTACAAATATTTTAAATAGGTTAAAATTGTCCTTTAATTCGGAGAACTCGTAGAAAGTTCCGTAAAATATCAGTTTCCGAAAGTAAAAAGCAGAACAGATGCATTTTCCGTAATAATTAAGAAAATTTCATAAAATTGGCAGGTATGCCATTGTTTCCGTAATGAAGGACTGCTTCATTCAATCGTGAGTACAAATTTGTAAGAATGCTTTATCTCTTAGAAAATACAGTCCAGGCTTTGCATGACATGTCCTTCCTTTCAACAACAATTCTAGGTTCCCTGGGATTCAAGGTAGCCTAGTGGTAGCACGTTGGCTTTCGATACCGATGATACTCGCTTCGAATCCCCACAAGCGCTATTAAAATAACACCGTGTCTAGGCCGGATACGGGCACGTTAAATTTGTAGACCGGAAAGTCCCTCTATGAAGTCAGAGAGGGTGGGAGGGGATACGATCCCTACTTATGTCGCAACTGGGGATGCTCAGTCAAAATGGAACTGGCCCTTAGCTAAGACGGACTTTGACCCTTGTGGTGCTTTTGTAAACCGGAGCTGCACTTCTCGGCCCGCAAAGCCTATTTGGCCTGGTCTGAAATACTTCCGGTCAAGGGGGCATTAGCAAAAACAACAACATAAGTTACATAAATTCTCACTCTGTACTTTTATTTCAGCAAAAATATGTCAAATTAGTAAATGCTCAGTTGTTTTTTTTTTTTGCTGTAGGGATTAATCTTTAGCTTACGGGGCCCATTTTTCCGATTCCCTCCTTAGATCGGAAAATTTCATATCCCCTTTGTAAGAACGGCCATTAAGGGGATTATATATATATATATATATATATATATATATATATATGTATGTAGGTATGTATATATATATGTATATATATGTATATATATGTATATATATGTATATATATGTATGTATGTATATATATATGTATATATATATATATATATATATATATATATATATATATATATATATGTATATATATATACGCACATATATATACATACATACATACATGTATATATATATACATACATACACACACACACACACACACATATATATATATGTATGTATGTATGTATGTATGTATGTATATATATATGTATGTATATATATGTATATATATATATATGTATCTTACTATTAACAGCTGAAGGTAAACAAATGTTAGTTTGTTAGTTAGCAGACACGGGGACGGGCTAATCTCGCGAACCGAGCATAGCAGGATATCGCGACTGGTACCGATATACGCGGACGGCCGAGACGCGTGCACTGATGCTATCCTCAACTTTCAAAAATTTAAACTTTTATAATTATTCAATTAAAACTGCCGAACTCAATAGAAGAGGACAGCAGAAAAAGTTTACATTCCGGGTGGGCCAGCTCCTTTCAGTTTCTCAAAGTTCCGTTCACCGAAGTAACGGTGGCTCAGAGGTATCGCTCCTGACGTCTAATCCTAAGGTCCCGGGTTCGAAACCAGCCGCCGTCGGGTGCAAGAACACATTTGAAGAACATAATTGAAATCCACAAGAGCATAATTGAAATAAATTTGAAGTAACAGAAATAATTTTAGTTTTAGGAAAGGAGAAGTTAAAGCCTTTAGAATTTTTTTGTAATTGAATGAGCTTTTTTGTTTAAAATGCAAAATTTGAAAAAGGAAATTTTAAATAATTATTTTTTTAAATCTAATATATTTTTAAAAGGGAATAAACAGTTTTTAATCTTTAAGATATAAAGCCATTTCATTTTAAATCAAAAAAAGCAACACATCGGGTTGCCACTCAGCTAGTATGTATATATATTCAGAGGCTGTTCGCACATTTTTTAGACGATTTTGGTAAGCGATAATAAAAAATCGTTTGCTGCAAAAGAAATAATTGCAATTGTACTATGTTTTTAAAAGTCAAAATTATCGTCTGCGGCTTGAAAGTTTTGTTTCTATTCAAAATGGCGTGTTTAACAAAGCAGTGGTTCGAAGGCTACATTTATGCTCTTTCCGAAGAGAAATGTGCATACTCCATTATCCAAAAACGATGTCAGAGTCATGGTTTTGGGATATCTAAAGCGTCGATAGGTAATATCGTCAACAAGAAAGGAAAAAAACGTCAAAGTGGAGCCTCAAGTGGGACAAAAATTCCAAACAAGTATCCAAGGAAAAAACAGACATCTTCGACTATTGCAAAGGTACGTTGTTTAATGTTAAAAGAAAATCCCCCTAGTCAAAGGACAGTTGCAAAATCATTAAAATGCTTTGTGTCCTCTGTAAACAAAATGATAAACGTTGATTTAAATCTTAAGAAAGCGAAAAAACGCAATGTGCATTGTCTTCTTCCAAATCATATCGCTGAACGCAGGACACGCTGCAGAATTCTATATGAGAAACACTTATCCAAAGAAAAATGGAAAACAATTGTCACAATAGATGAATCATGGGTGTATTTAAATGATTGCAGCAAAAAAAGAGCCATTTATTATCATAAAAGGGGAGAAAAAAATTTAAGTACATGGTTCAAAGAATCGGAAGAAAGTTTTCCTAAGAGATTCATGATTGTTGCTTGTTTTTCTTATAATGGCAAGTTAAAAATAAAGAGAGTGGAAAAAAATGTCAAGATTAACTCCAAATACTATCAGGAACATATTTTATCGCCAATTTTTCTGAATGAAATACTATCGCTTTACCCACAGTGCCATCAATCTGTGAGACTCCGTCAGGACAAAGCTAGCAGTCACACATCAAAATCCACTGTAAATTTCCTAAAAGAAATAGAACAAAAAACTGGTATCAAGGCCATACCCTTCACTGATATCCCTACTAAATCTCCCGATGTATCACCTATGGATTTTTGTGCTTTCGGACTTTTAAAATCTGCATTATCCAAACGTCGTCCCAAAACCCTTACAGGACTCTGGAAAGCTGTTCAGGAGGAATGGGATAGAATACCTCTTCTGACACTTCAAAAGGCATTATTATCCTGAAAATTGCGGTGTCGAAAGATAGTTCAGAATAAGGGATGTCAAATAGAACATTTAAAACACAAGAATTTTATGTAATTTAGTTTTGTGAATACAATATACATCGTCTAAAAAATGTGTGAACAGCCTCTGTATATGTGTATATATATGTATGTATGTATGTATGTACGTACGTACGTACGTACATACATACATATATACATACATACATACATGCATATATATATATATATATATATATATATATATATATATATATATATATATATATATATATATATATATATATATATATATATATATTCATTCTTGGGCACGTATTCTTGGGATACATGCTATCCCACTCCGTAAGGAAAATGTTAAAGCTGCGAATTTTGCTTGATTCTTTCGACTCCGAAGGAAAATGTCGGAATATCCTACCCACAGCTCCAAAATTTCTTATTTAATAACCGACATAATATGAGGCAAAACTTCCTTGTATCTACGCATATTTAAAACTTAGGAACAATTAAGGATTATATTACCCTTTCAAAAAAAGGCGGATTACAAATTAAAACACAAAAACATTACTGTTCCGTTTGAAACTGTATACCTTATTTAAGAGAATTCAACGGTGTTATTAAAGAATTAAGATTTTATTTCGCATTGAGATAATTATTGTTTTGAAACCCGTTTATCGGAATTTCCTTATTAACATCGCGCAGCCATCGGCGAATTCACAGACATTAGAATTTTTCCTTTTGTAGCATAAAATTCTTGGAATCGCAAAAAAAAAAAACCCTAAAGCTAATGCGAAGCGGCGTGAAGAAAGAATACTTGAAAACATTCCCTAAAGAATGCAAAACTGGGCTCAACTTGGAATCTAGGGGGCGATTAAACAGTCATCTCTATCGGTTATACAGTGAAATAGAATTTTTCCTGCATTTCAAAGAGGATAACGATGCTTTTGACTGTGAAACTGATTGTGAAACTTTTGGCAGTAAACTGAAGCTTTGTGGTCTTAATTGCACATCGTATATTGGTTAGCGTCTTCAGTTTCCAAGGGGTGGGTTTGGGGTTCGAATCCCGACTAAGGTTTGGGTGTTCTTGAGGTGTCCCCTCGTAGGAAGCAATGTTGGTTCATCTATAGCAGTGGTTCGCAACCTGTAGAAGTCTGCGGACCACTAAGCCAGTAATTGAACGATGTGCGGACCACCCCACCCCCACCAACTTGAGGGGGGAGGGAACCTTCCGGAGGTTTGAAAATTATTTTGTATCATATTCTAATAATAAAATAATTATGTTAAATTTTAAGAAATTTTAATTTAACCCCTGATAGTCATCAGATATATTCAGCCCATCTAGTTTTCAATGATCATTGCTTTATAAATCCCATTTATTTGGCAACTTTTTGAAATGTGGTGCCGGATCACTCCCGAGGCTCTCGCGAACCACCAGTTGGGAACCACTGATCTATAGGGATCTCCCATCATAAAGTCGCCAACAATATATCGCAGTGGGTCTTAGTGCGCATGTTTAGTGCGCAAATGTTCTGGGGTATGGAAATGAAAGTTCTTCTCATACCGGGATAGTATAGTTAGTAGAATACTGGCATCGAGGTCAGGAGACTCTGCGTTTAAGATGACGGTCACTGTGGTTGTGCCTAACTGTTGTAAAATGTCATATAAGAGTATTAGGGAGTATTCGACCTAATTGTTCGGACCGAGGTAGCCTAGTGGTAACGCATCGGGCTTCGGACTGGGGGTTCTCGGTTCGAATCTCGTCGACGCGGTCAAATACCTTCGTGTATAGGCCGAATATGGGTACGTTAAATCTGCCGACCGGAAAGTCCTTCTACGAAGTCATAGAGGGTGGGAGAAGGTACGAGGCCATCGAGATGTAGCCCCCCTCGGTCTAAATTGTGTTGCGAGCCTATTCACCAGCAGAGATTCAATACATGAAGCCTTAGTTGCTATTTTGGACTCTATCTGGTGCATTATACCTAATTGTACATAATGGAAAAAATTCAGCCTCGTCAGAGAAAATAATAAACAAATACTAAAAATTCGGATAAGCCCATATCTCGTGTCGTTGGTCTAAAAAAGGAAGGGATCGAACACATAGAGAAGTAGAATTGTGGGGATGTTCCAAATCGTCGAGATATTTCAATTAGCTGAAAACACTTTAGATGTTTCTAGAACCGGATTTGGTCCCTGGTCCAAAAAGACGCTCCTGATGAGCATAGCTTGCAGTTTCTTTTCTGTATAAAAGATTTATGATGTGATCTCTTCTTTTGTTTGTTTTGTAAACTTTAATGTATAAGATAAAGAAAACGTAAATTTAAAATAGAATGTATAATTATATAATACTTTTTCCTGAAAGTTAATGGTACATTTTCCGATTAAGTGAAACCACTATAGTTTAGCAAATATATTCGTTATTACCTTTGATTAAAATTTAAAACCAAATTCAGCTTACTTCTAACCTTGGAATAAAATGTTCTTCAGAATGAATCGTAATATTCTAGGGTGATTTAAGAACGATTATATTGCCTTTTTTTTATCTCGTCCCCTAAATATGGAACATAAAAGTATGTTATTTCAGTAGCATCTGTGGCAAAATGAATTTGCATCTTTTATGTGCGTGTATGTACATATATATATAAATATATATATGTATATACCGCTAGATTGCTTTACAGCAATAATACAAAATCTGAAATGAGTTTTTAATGGGATACCATAGCTTCACTTAAAAAAATTCTCTCTCCATTTTCGTTCGATGATATTTCGATCCATTACACACTGAGTTTCCGAATTCTAGAAAGATTAATGTTACTCCTGGTATAAAAAGAGAATCCTGTTGAATATAATATCCTTCCTGGAAGCTCTTATAATTGATGGCGTAGTCTTTTTTTATTATTATTATTCAATCTGCTAAATTAGTTACATCGGATGTTTAAAATGTCTCGTCTCAGCTTCGTATATTAATCTTAATGCTGCTCTGGAAGGGACGTTTTAAACTCTTGATGGAATTATATGCATCGCGTACTTCAAATCGCTTTTGTTCCAATTATATCAGAATATCCTAAGTGGCTGCTAAGCAGCGTCCATTTTTATTCGTTAAGTCACTTCCTTCTTCATTTCTTTAATTTTTCATTGTGACATTTGAAGTTCTACAGAATAAATCGCCCGGGTGCATAGAAATGTTAAACGTCATTAGGCACTCACAAATTTGCTTCATGTTCTGGATAACTGGCTAAATAAATAAATAAATAAACAGATTTGTTGTCTCGTCAGAAAAAAGCAATATAGTATTATGATTTGAAAATCTCGTTAAAATGGCCCCAACTCGGTCACTCATTCTCGATTTTTGAGGAATCTTGTTAATTATATATCTCCTCGTTTCAGGGATATCTTTCAGATGTAAACATACACACACACACACTTACGAGGGAGGCAGACGATATGCGCCATTAAAAAATTATTGGTCGGCTATTTAAATTTGAACTCTTTTATGTCCGCAGACGATAATTTGTGGCATTAATTGCAATTTAGCTATCGTAGAATGCATTTTGAAAGAAGAGAAAATGGAGTTGACGAGAGATCATTATTGAGCTATGATTTACTATGATTTTAAAGTGCGGCTAAATGAATAAGAATGCCTTCGACGTCTACAATTAGCATATGTAAATGAAGCTCCGTCTCGGGCCACGGTAAATTCATCGGCCGTACGAAAAATGTTAATGATGATAGTCGCTGTATCTTTCAAATGATACAGAAAGAACTTAACATTGGATAACAACTGTACATAAAATTATTCATGAAGATCTGAATATGAAAAAATTAGATTGTTGTTGGGTCTCCCATAAATTATCAGAACACCAAGAAGCGGAGCTTGTCAGAATTAGCAAAGAAACCCTAAAATTACTTAATGATGGTGGGCACCGCATTATTTCTAAAATCATAACTGGTCATGAGTATGTACCTTTTTTTGACGTTCCAATGCGTCAAGAAAGTAAAGTATGGGCTTGAAGATGACCCCAAACCAACAATGGTGAAAAGACAACAATCGGTGTAAAAATTAATGTATGCCGTGTTCTTCAATAGTACAGGGCCTGGTGTAGGCAGGGAGATGTATATATATATATATATATATATAGATAGATATTTAAAATTAAGATAATTAAAAGGGCAGATGTGACCATTTAATACTCCTCTAACCTGAAATAAGATTGACATATATAAATAGGCAAAAAACGGAATTGGAGGTGGTATAGTTGATGACTGGGGGGGGGGGGTTGTGACCCCCCAACCCCGGTGAAACATGTTTTAAGCCAGGCAACACTCCCGGAGGTCGGCTATAACACCAAGACAGTAATAAAAAATTATGAAGAGGAAAAATATTTTAGGTGAAATAGATAAGTTAAACCAGATAGTTTACTAATGTAGTCAATTAAAACATAATTACAAGATGAATAGAATGAAAAAATCTTAATACTAAGTTACAGAAATAGAATAATACTAATTAACTAAATAATTATTCACTAACATATACACTATATATATACAAAATACTTAGCTCCCACCAAGCAAAGAGACACGAAACCCTTGCACACTCACATTTTATAGACAAAGTAGGGATAAATATCGCCGTATTAGGGAAATTTTTTAGTGTTGCCAACTTATTTTAAAACGATTCATACAATCTTTATTGTCTAGATTAAAAAACTGGGTTAGAATAGATACGAGGAAATTGACAGGAAAACCCTGGTCAATAGCTATAGTTAAGAATTTAATTATACTGACGTCCATAGTTTTTTTGTTTGAATGTAAACGTTGACAACGTATTAACTGGTTAGTAACTATATTGCGTTTAATATTTAAATGTAGAGCATTATTCCAGTTCATAATCCTAACGGTTTTAAAGTTGTAAAACTCGCGTTTATCATATAGACAGTATGATATTAGATTTTCATTAACATTTAAACTCAAGTCTAAAAATACCAAATTTCCATAGTTATCTTTATCAGTCTCCACTAGTTTAAGATTATTAGGGTAAAAATTAATATCTATTTCATTTAAGTTTTCATTAAAACATATGAGTATATCATCTACATATCGGAAAAACATAAGTTCATTTAGAATCATTACACCTCTTTCATAAAAGTGAAGGTATATATCTGCTAAAGCAGATGAGCATCCTCCACCCATTGGTATTCCTTGTATTTGTTTAAAGAAGTTACTACCATTATATAAAACTGTTTCATAAAGTACAAGATCTAATAACGCACGATATTTATTTTCAGCAATATACGTCTTTAAATCATATTGATCGTATAATCCATGAATAATACTATAGAGATCTTTTAGGTCGATAGAGTTGAAAAGATCCGTAAAATCGTAGCTTTTAACGTTTGTTATATCACCTTTACCTTTTATCTGTTTAACTATTTCTAAGCTATTATTGATGAAATAGCCACCCTCTTTACTTATTATTTTATAAACTATTTTAAGTATGTTTAAAAGTTTATTATTAGCAAGCGTTAAGTATGTATTGCAGCCCACAGTAACAGTTCTAAATTTAACAGGCGATTTATGAAATTTAGGGATTAAGACTAAATAAGGAAACCTAAGATTTTTAATATCATAACCTGCACGACGATATAACGCTTTGATACGATTTTGTATAGTACAAGACGTAGAATCTAGTTTTTTATAAACAGTATTATCATTATAGCACTGTAATAGTTTTTCACAATAAAAGGTTATTATTTAGTTAATTAGTATTATTCTATTTCTGTAACTTAGTATTAAGATTTTTTCATTCTATTCATCTTGTAATTATGTTTTAATTGACTACATTAGTAAACTATCTGGTTTAACTTATCTATTTCACCTAAAATATTTTTCCTCTTCATAATTTTTTATTACTGTCTTGGTGTTATAGCCGACCTCCGGGAGTGTTGCCTGGCTTAAAACATGTTTCACCGGGGTTGGGGGGTCACAACCCCCCCCCCCCAGTCATCAACTATACCACCTCCAATTCCGTTTTTTGCCTATTTATATATGTCAATCTTATTTCAGGTTAGAGGAGTATTAAATGGTCACATCTGCCCTTTTAATTATCTTAATTTTAAATATCTATATATCGTAAATATTTTTGTGAGCAGCTTAGCGCCTAAAATTTATTTACTCTTTTTTGTTTCATATTAAGTAATTTACATTTGTAAACTATATATATATATATATATATATGTATGTATATATATATATGTATATAAAATACATATATGTATATATATATATGTATATCAAAGCCATGAAACTAATGAGAAAGAAGACAGTTACCGCTAACTGGTAATAAGTGTCTTCTAAAAATTCTTCAAGAAGGGAATGTTAGCGGACTCATGCTTCACCATGACAATATATCATCTCATACAGCAAGAATTAAAATCGAATTTCTTGAACAAAAAAAACATCAAAGTGATAGAACATCCACCTTATTCTCCTGAACTTGCTATCCGTAACTTTAGACTGTTTTTTTTTAAATCTAAACGATAATTTATGTGTGCGTCGTTTTCATTCCGACGATGAGATTGATGAGACTATAAAAGCATATTTTTGATCTATTCCAAGAAATGGATCGTTTAAGGCATTTAATCTTTAGAAAATTCGCCTACAAAAGTGCATTGATCTTGGAGGGGATTACTTTGGACACTGGTGAGTTGGTAAGTTTAATTTGTACCATTTAGCCGAATCTTAAAAATTTCAGTGTGACCTTCGTGTATATATATATA